>MU224574.1:4805781-4829611 GCA_018584345.1 Thuja plicata
CATCTCATACATGTTTTGAAGTTTTTCCCAAACTTCTTTTGTTGTCTTTTCATTCAAGACATTGAATAAGACATTTTGCGATAGAGAGAGAAAGATTGATGCCATTGCCTTATCATCGATACTCTTCTAATCTTCATCTAAAGTAGTAGCTGGTTTCTTAGCTTTCCCTTCAAGTGCGATTGATAAATCTTGCTTAATCAGCAAGGAACGCATCTGCACTTTCCACAAGCTAAAATTCTTGCTTGCAAATTTCTCCACTTTCATATCCTCTATCTTTCCAAAAATTCAACCTAGATTTCCAACAGCACAACCTGTTCTCTGATACCAATTGAAAGGAATCGAATAGCAAAGAATAAAATAGCAGATACAAAAAGAATCAACAAACACACAACACATAGATTTTATCTTGGTTCACAAAAAGTGGCTACGTCCAGACTGCAGAGTATTGTATTAATATGAAAGATCAAATTACAAATGAGAAGCTACAACAAATATAAAGACTCCAGGAATAATACAATGAAGAGTCTTTGGAATCAAAGAGTCACAATAAGAGATGAAAAGACTATTGGCCTTCAACTCTCAATAATCTGACAGAAGCTCTCTATCCATTGTGCTTTGATGGATGCCCATACCCTGTTCCAAATCTCCTATTTTGGAACAGGCAGGGAGGATACTAGTATAGATTGTGGAATTCAGCTTTACACCTAAAAATTGCATTTGCCTTGAAAATTTTGAAAGCCTTTTCATCAAATCAATTTTGTGAATGTCCTACAATCATTGCAGTCTATGAGATGACATCTTTTTGAGGCATTTTGTCAAACAATTCGCGTACCTGTCCCTGCTTCCACATTTTGCATACATGTCTACCAAAGCAGTTTCAACAACATCTGGCAAAACTCCTCTATCCTTTATGCTTTGATGGATCTCCACTCTCTGTTCCAAAGCTCCAATTTTTGTACAGGTAGGGAGGAAGCTGGAAAAGGTTATGGAGTCTGGCTTTACTGATTGCATTCGCTTGAATGTTTCTAGAACCTCTTCATCAATTCCATTTTGTATATATCCTGCAATCAGTGCAGTCCACGACACCACACTTCTTTCAGGCATTCTGTCAAAAAATTCACATACCTCGTCTATGCTTTTGCATTATGAATAAAAGTCTACCAGGGCAGTTGCAAGTGTATCATCTAACAAAAATCCTGTATACTCTATACTCTGATGAATGTTTGTGTCCTGGTCGAGGTTATGGAATATGGCTTTACACAAGACAATTACATTTGCTGGGAAGTTTGTAAAACCATTTCAACAAATCCATTTTGCGGATATCTTGCAATCATTGTGAATATATTTCTTGGAGGCATTCTGTCAAACAATTCACTTGCCATGTATAAACTTCATTATTTTGCAAACATGTCTTTCAGGGCAGTTGCAACTAGAACATCTGATAAAAATCTTCTATCCTTTATGGTTTGATGGATGTCCAAAGCTCCTATTTTGATGGATGTCGACGATCAACATTATTATTCAGTCTACGTCTATCAGAATGGCATTGCCAGTGGTAAGTCTGGAATATTTTTTGGCAGAAAATGCATTTATCGGCGAGTTTGATCTATTTTTCTTTTGAGACATGATGTTTTTCCAGTGCCGCTAATAATTAATTACGGCGAAGGTGTTTTATATCTGAAACAGATGAGTTGATTTTTAAAATTGATGGTCTAGAACTCACCATAATGTATGCAAAATGATTGAAGTTATTTTGTTTGTTGATTTTTTCTGTTTCACTGATTGTATGTTCGTTGCTTTTTCCTTTCTTCTTGGTTGATTTTCCCTATCTCGCAGGTTGTACGTCGATTTATTTTACAACGTCCAAAGTTGAGTTGGCATGTGCAAGATATGTGGGAAGTCATATTTTGTTGATGCACACCCTGCACAACAGGTATGCAAAAACTGTATTGTATAGGGAATCATCATTTCACAGGTCCGCTCAATTTCTGCGCTAAAAAAGGATGGTTTGTGTTCATTGACAGACATGCAAGATTACTAGGACATCTCCAACCATCAAATATTTCTCATTCCCTTATATTTTTCTCTCTCTCATCACATTCATTCTGACAAGAAATGAAATCGCCTTTTCCAATCACTATTTTCTAGTCTTTGTTTGTGTTTCTCTAGGGAAGAAATAACTTTGGGTTTAGATTGAAATGCCACCATACACAGATTAGTTTGTTTGTCTGTTCTCTATAATTTTCAAGTTTGCGTAGGAGTGAAATTTGGTCTTTCTAATAGATATAATGAAATATTTTAATTTAATAGGGGACAGGACCCAATAGTCATGCACCCTAACTTCAGGCTTATCAAACACTAACTTAATGATGATAAAATTGTCCAAATTTTTTATGATATCTTCTTCAACTAGTTATCTTCTTATAACTAAGGTTTCAGATCTAGTATGGAAAATTGATAGGCCAGTCATATATTAGATACATGAGTATATAGATAGTCTAGGAGACAACTTTGATGAAATCATGTCTGATTACTTTTGGAAATTCCAAGCTAGAATGCATAAGAGATACAGAGTTCCACCTCAACTAATTGCTAAGTATCAAGGTAACATATGTTTTGAGGTAGATACAGATGTTTGTATAATCAAGGTTTTTGAATCGAGAGTTGAATGGATTCAACCAATGAGATATGAGATGGATATTGATATTGGTTCAAAATAGATAGAAGCTTTATTAGCTAAACTGATTGATCCTAATGAAAAGAGGTATGACACCTATGAGGAAGTCAAAGATAAAATCAAGCAAGGTATATTGGTACCTACATCAATCAAGAAAGCAAGTAAAATGATTGATATTTTATCAAAGACTCTTGGAGTTGATGATACTTTGGATAAGGACATTGATAATGAACAAGCCATTGTAGTGGTTTAAAAGCAAAATGTACATTTGTCTTCACCGAGTAATAGAGGTATTAGAAGAAACACCAGATCTTTGGTACAACCGAATGAAAAGAAAGTTGCAGAGGTAGTAAAACCAAGAGGAAAGACCTATGTGAGATCTAGAGGAAGGAAACAACCTGCATGAACAAGAAGAAAACTATTACTTGGTAATGAAAGTGAAGCATAGTCTGATGAGGCAAACAAATCTGTACCAGTTGCAATCCTTTCACGAGTTCCACAAAGTCTGGATGATTTTCTAGAAGGACTAAAGAAATCAAGAGGATTTGGAGATTTCAGACAAGGAAAATATAAGAAGAGGAATGAAGAAGATAAAAAGAAGATTGAAGAAGTTATTGTGATAACTTTACTAAGATACATATTGACACCTATTGAACTTGCAGACAAGTTACCAAAGGAACTATACAACAAAATTGACACAAGATGGAAGTATGCAATTAATGTAGAAAAGGAAATAAGAGAGGGATCTCTTGTACATACTATTCCCAACCTTACACCATCTAAAATTAATGAAGCATTAAAGAAGCATTCAAGAAAATTTCTAGTCAAGGGGAGAGCCCTAAGGATAATGAATGGAGACATACAATCAATGGAGAAGGAAACAACTGCAAAATGGAAAGACATATTTCACATAGATGATACCAAGTATCATGAAGTAGAAAAACAACAAGATGCAACCATTGGTGATCAGATAAAAGAAAGAACAAAGAAAATAGATGCTATTGATTTGACTACTAACAATGCATAAATTATTATTGAACATATACTTGAGGAAGAAGATCATGCAAAAGAGTTATCAAAGGATGAAGATGTCATGGATGCACAAGTGAATGATACCGAGTGTATGGATGTTGATAATGCACCTTTCCTGAGAAAAGATCCAATCATGACACAAGTACAAAGCTACACAATTGATGATACCATTAATACTGCATTTGTACAAGACATGCCCAACATGGAAACTGAGACACATGCAGATACAGAAAAGGATAAGGATGGAGAAATTAAGGCCACTGAGACAGAATAAGAAAATAACACCGAGTTGGAACCCCCAACCGACACCGACGTTCAGAAGCAAGATATTCCACCTACTAACACATCAATGGATTAGAATGTACAGAAGACAACAAACACTAAAAGTGAAATGCAACATAAATCAAATCTTAAGGAAAAGAATGAAGAGAAACATAAGGATAAAGAGAAAGAAGAAGTAAATGAAGAATAAAGCATAGCCAGTACACATACTGAGTCACCTGATGCAATTAAGGCATCATGTTCTAAATGCTCTACTAGTGAGAGAAAATTTACTAAGAAGAAGAAGAGCAAAAAGAGGAAGCAAATCATTGATTTGAGTAAGCCAATCATCATACCGAAGGGATACCCTAACATGATGAAGCCTAAAGAATTAGCTATATATGCTGAGATTATAGCTCAAAAGGA
The DNA here is from genome assembly GCA_018584345.1 of Thuja plicata. Classification (NCBI taxonomy): domain Eukaryota; kingdom Viridiplantae; phylum Streptophyta; class Pinopsida; order Cupressales; family Cupressaceae; genus Thuja; species Thuja plicata. The sequence continues at coordinate 4,810,178 of MU224574.1, forward strand.
TGAATAGGAGAAGTTAATTGCAAAGAAGAAGAAGGTAAACATATTAGAGGATGTGAAGGAAATATTCCAGGACATTGTTCCTAAAGCTACATTTGATGAATCTAAACCCCTACTAGATCAAGTTGGTGATTTAGCCCAACAAATCAAAGGACCAATCAAGGATATGACTGAATATATGTTAAAAATTCACAAGGAGAGAACGGAGAAGAAATTGATGGAAGATTTGCTGAAAGAAATTGACATAGAGAAGGTAACTCTTTCCGAGTTATGTTCAAGAGCTCACGGGAGTTCAAATTTCATTGAGATAGGAGGAGGATAAGCTCATATTGGAATTGCTTCAACTGCAAGCAATGTTAATTCCCCATATCCAAACAATGCCGATACTATTGGAATAGTCCCAAGGGATAACTGAGATTTGGGGGGGGGGGGTGAATTAGTTATCAACTAGTTTTAACTCTTTTCTCCAATTATGTACAGAATATCATTAAGCATATACACAATAAGATAACACAAAACATAACACCTCAATTTTGGTTATGGGGAAATGAAAATAGGTAAAAACCCTGGTGGGAATTAGCACCCACAAAGAATTGTACTTGAGTATAATAATCCTTGTTAGAAGATCTTGCAACCCTGTTAGGAGTTGTTCTTTACAATGCAATAAGTACAAAGACCTAGTTAAGGGTTAGACCTTGTTAGGATTCCTTTACAAATAACACTGTTAGGGGTGAGGACACACTGTCCAAAAGAACACTACTAAAATGATGAAGGCTACAACCTTTAGTAAAACAAATATACATGCTATATCTGATAATGAACTATTTGAGTAGACTTGCTATCTTGATCAGTTCAAGTGTATTGTATGCAATCTCTGCTTCTTCACATAGATCTTTATATGATGAATGAAATAACTTTATTGTCCCAAACCAACTAGCATTCTGCTCTGTTCTTTTTCTATCTCTTTTCTTATCATTCACACATAGTGTTCACAAATGAACTTCTATATGTATCTTCTCCAAAAGATATGATCATGTTGGCTGTAGAAATCCATTCAATGCTTCTCTTGTTAGATAAACTAAGCACACAACATAATTAGAACCATCCAAATCAAAATTAATAGACGCATCACTTCACATAGTCAGCTCCACCAAAACTACCCAAATGTCACACTTCAGATGAAACATGATTAGTGCCTTTGGTTAATTGTCTTTGACTCATAACTAAACAAGAATCTGAACACACATATCCCGTAGATAGGCACAACTGAAGAATCAATAAATTTACTATCAGCTTACTGAAAACAATCCTTTGAAACTGTAGCTGGTAAAAAGAGTAACATAACTCAACTATTGCTGAACATCTAAATCTACGTGTATGAACATGGTATAATAACCATGTCTGAAACATAAAAAAAATCATGTAATGCTTCAACATATACATACTGAAAAGTGAATATAGTACACTGATGTATACTATATGTTGTCATCAATGACAAACATACAGTCAACTGTTTGCACAAAGGCAAATCTCCAACAATCTCCCCCTTTGACATTGATGGCAACATATGATTAAAAGAACCATCAATCCAAAAGTGTCTTCTTTCCTTTTACAATCTTCTCAATATCCTCATCAAAGGTTCCTCTTCACTGCTGCATCTCCTTGGACTATGTTTTTATTTTCATGACTATATACTCCCCCCGTATATGTTCCCCCTTACTATATACTCCCCCTTTGACATCAATGGAAAAAGGATGCCAAATACAACTAAGCACAGGTACTACTCTAGAAGTAGAGTAGTCAACCACTCATCAGTCACCAAGGACTGATGCATTTTCTGTGAGTTTTAATTAGACTTAGGAAAGGGAATTACTCCCAGCTTCTTCCTGAGATACTCAAAAGTATCTTTTGATTTAGGTTTCATAAATATGTCTGCCAACTGATCTTTGGTGCTCACATAATCCAACTTCACTTCTCCCTCTGCAACTTTTTCTCTTAGAAAGTGATATTTTATTTCTATATGATTTGTCTTTGCGTGCATCACAGGGTTCTTTGACATATTAATAGTGCTAGTGCTGTCACAATGAATGACAATAGGATAATTAATCTAAATTTCAAAGTCTTTAATCATTTGTTTGATCCAAACCATTGTTGAACAATTCAATGCGGTTGCTACATACTCAGCTTCTGTTGTTGACTGAGAAATCCAGTTTTGCTTCTTGCTTGTCCAAGTAACCAACCTATCTCCAAGAAATACTGCTCCTCCTGAGGTACTCTTTTTGTCATCAACGCAACCTTCCCAATCTACATCTATGTACACATGAAGTTCTATATTTTCTGAATTAGGATACTATAAGCCAGAGTATATAGTTCCCTTTAGATATTTGAATATTCTTTTTATTTCCATTAGGTGATTCTATTTAGGTTTAGCTGCAAATCTCCCAACAATGCCAATTGCATTAGAAATATCTGGTCTAGATTGAGTGAGATATATGAGTTTTACAATCATTGACTTGTAAAGTGTTTTGTCGACTGCTGTGGAGTCATCATTTTTAGAAATCTTGCTTCCTGTTATCATAGGAGTGCTTACTGGCTTGCAATATTCCATTTTGAATGTCTTCAATATCTCCTTTACTTATTTAGATTGATTTATGAATATACCTCTATCTGTCTGCTTTACATTTAATCCCAAAAAGTATTTTATAGGTCCAATCATGCTCATTTCAAATTCATTCTGCATCTCTTTGACAAATTCTGCACTAATCTTGTCATTACCTCCAAAAATAATGTCATCAACAAAGATAGCAACAAGTAATAATCCTTCAGGTGTCCCTCTGATGAATAGTTTGCAATTTTCTGCTCCCTTTTTGAATCCAATCTTTGTCAAGTAACCATCAAGTCTCTCATACCATGCTCTTGGGGCCTGTTTAAGTCCACAGAGAGCTTTCTTTAGTCTGCATACCATGTCTGGTTTGTTTGAAAGTTTGAATCCTTCAGGCTACTCTATGTAAACTTCTTCCTTTAAGTCACCGTTTAGAAATTTTGATTTGACATCCATCTGATATAATCTGAAGTTCTTGAATGTTGCACAAGACAAAAACAACTTTATACCTTCCAGTCTTCTCACAGTGGCAAATGTATCAGAATAGCCAATTCCTTCTCTTTGTGCATATCCTTTAAATACCAATCTTGCTTTGTTTCTTATCACTGTCCCATCTTCATTCATTTTGTTTCTGAATATCCACTTAGTTCCAATCACATTCTTGTCACAAGGTCTAGGAACCAATTCCCATTTGTCATTATTAATTATTTAATCTAATTCTTCTTGCATTGCATTTTTCCAATCTGAATCATAACACGCATTTTCAACACTTAAGGGTTCATTTTGTGAAATTAAACATACCTCTTCAGCAACGATTGAACCTTTTTCTCTGGATCTTGTCAAAACTTTACTACTCTGATCTCCAATTATATCTTCTTTAGAGTGTTATCTAGATGTGTATTTTTAGATTTTAGGTGTGACACTCTCATCTGTAATCTGTGATTCTTCTTGACTTGCTTTGCATGAAACATCAATACAGTCAAACATTTCTTCAATAACTCTTTCTTTATTGATAGGTCTAGGTTCATCTTCAATCATAGGTGCATATTTATAATATCTTTCTTGAATCATGAACTTCTCATCAATCTTCACATGTGCACTTTCAATGATTTTCTTCAATCTTAAATTAAAACCGTTGTAAGCTTTTCTCTTAGTAGAGTAACCAAGAAAAATACCTTCATCACTTCTAGCATCAAATTTACCAACACCATCATCTCTCTTGAAGTAGCACTTGCTTCCAAAGATTCTGAAGTACTTTACTGTAGGTACATTACCAAACCAAAGTTCATAAGGTGTTTTCTATGTGCCTGGTCTTAGTTTAATTCTGTTGATAGTATAGACTGATGTATTGACTGCATCTCTCCAATAGGTGTGCGCAACTTTTCCTTCAATCATGATAGTGCATGTTGTGTCAAGTATTATCATGTTTCTTCTTTCTACAATTCCATTTTTTTGAGGGGTTCTGGGTGCACTTAGTTGTCTTTTGATCCCATGTTCTTCGCAGTACTCAAGAAACTTGTCAGAGGTGAATTCTCCTCCTCTATTAGATCTTAGACATTTTATCTTTAATCTAGACTCATTTTCAACTTTAGCTTTGAATGTTTTGAACTTCTCAAAAGATTCAAATTTATCTTTGAAGAACGCAACCCACATCATTCTGGAGAAATCATCAAAAAATAAAATAAAATACCTTTCACCATAGTATGATCTTGTTTGAGTAGGTCCACATAAGTCTGTATGTACTAGATCTAATTTTTTCTCTGCAGAGTTGTGTTTGCTTCTGAATGAGGTCCTCACATGCTTTCCCATCACACATTCCCTGCACATAGTATCAACTGGTCTTGCAATACTAGGAAGGTCTCTTATTGCCTTTACATTGCTTATCTTTACTATGTTGTCAAAATTAATATGATAGAGTCTTTTGTGCCATAACCAACTATCATCCACTTTTGCAACAAAACAACTTACTTCGGAGTTAAGCTAAAAAAAATTACCTTTGGTCTTTGAACCCGATGCAATCATGTCACCTTATTTGTTATTAATGATGCACCTATTGTTTTTGAATTCCAACTGATATCATTTATCAAGAAACTATCCAACACTTAGTAAGTTATGATGTAAACCATCAACATATATAACATCATCTGTCTTGTTCTTTCCATCTAAGGTGATAGATTCTCTGCCTATGAAAGGTTTGGGAGTGTTATCTCCAAATCTAACTGTGCCACCTTTGTACTTATCTAGATGTACAAATCTATCTTTGTATCCTATCATGTGATGTGAACACCCACTATCTCTAGTCTGTTCTAATGTCTTCTTGTGAAACTAAAGCCAATTCTTGTGCTTTCTTTTCATCTTCAATTTCTATTTCATTAATCATGTTTTCATTATCTTTAATTGCAATGAATCCAATTTCATCTTCTCCTAAATCATCATCAGTCACACCATCTTCAGCATGATAGCATTCCTTAGTATATTTGGGGTTGTAATCTAATTTGAACTTCTTGACTCTTGTAGGACACTGGGATGCAAAGTGGCCAACTTTGTTGCATGAAAAACATTTGAATGGTAGTTGTCCTTCATATTTTCCTTTACCTTTCCTTTCTTTCTTAGCAATCATAGAAATGATTTCTTCTAGTTCTATATCAACTTCTTCTTTCTCAATATTACTAGAGATGCTCAGGGATTTCTTACCATGGACTGAGGCTTTGAAGGCTGTTTCAATTTTAGATTATGTCTTCAATATTGATATCTAAAATGGTGATATTTTGCTGATCAAGGTTTCTCTTTTGAAATCCTTTGAGAATTTCATGGTTTCATCCAAGATGTTTATCTTGCTTTCAATTAATCTGTTGTCAATGTAGTCATTAGTTTTTCCATTATATATTCCTCTAAAATTTCTCCACCATTGTTCCTAATTCCTGAGACTGCTTCATTAATCCTCTGATTGTAAGCTCAGATCTTTTCTTCAGGTAGAATTTCTAGATTGTTGTATCTTTTCTTCCATGTCTTTCTACACGCATTCTTGGCTTGGATGTCTCCTTCAAACATGTCTTCTAGGTATTTCCATATTGAATATGCTTTGTCTGCCTTCTTGATCTCAAAAAATTCACTGTTAGATAAGGCACTGATTAAGGCTTCTTTGGCAATTGCATTTTGGGTGAATACATCCTTTTGTTTATTAGTAGAGTCTTCTTCTGCAAGGTCTTTCAACGTAGGAACATCAATTGTGTGAGTAGCAACCTCATAGATTTCAAAACCAATGCACTGAAGATGTGTTATCATTTTGTTCTTCCAGTCAAGATAATTCTCTCGATCAAACTTAGGACTCTCTTTCCTGAAGTACGCCATTTGATCTACCTTAAGATGTTAGTCTTTCTCTCCAAGGAACTTGGCTCTGATACCAATTGTTGGAATAGTCCCAAGGGATAACTGAGAGGGGGGGGGGTGAATCAGTTATCAAGTATTTTTAATTATTTTCTCCAATTATGTAGAGAATATAATTAAGCATATATATAATAAGATAACACAAAATAGAACACCTCAATTTTGGTTACGGGGAAACCAAAATACGTAAAAACCCCAGTGGGAATCAACATGCACAAAGAACTGTACTTGAGTATAATAATCCCTTTTAGAAGATTTTGCAACCCTGTTAGGATTTGTTCTTTACAATGCAATAAGTACATAGACTTGGTTAAGGGTTGGACCCTATTAGGAGTCATTTACAAATAACCCTATTAGGGGTGAGGACACACTATCCAAAATCACACTGCTAAAATGATAAAGGCTACAACCTTTAGTAAAATAGATATACACTATATCTAATAATGAACTGTTTGAGTAGACCTGTTGTCTTGATCAGTTCTTGTGTATTGTATGCACTCTCTGCTTCTTGACATAGATCTTTATCTGATGAATGAAGTAAATTTATTGTCCCAAAACAACTAGCATTCTGCTCTGTTCCTTTTCTATCTCTTTTCTTATCATTCACATTTAGTGTTCACAAATGAACTACTATATGTATCTTCTCCAAAAGATATGATCACATCGACTGTAGGAATCCCTTTAATGCTTCTCTTGTCGGATAAACTAAGCACGCAACATAATTAGAACCGTGCAACTCAAAATGAATAGACACATTGCTTCACATAGTCAGCTCCACCAAAATTACCCAAACGTCATGCTTCGGATGAAACACAATTAGCGCCTTTGGTTAATTTTTTTTGACTCATAACTAAACAAGAATCTGAACATGCATATCCCATAGATAGGCACAACTGAAGAATTAATAAATTTACTATCGGCTTACTGAAAACAATCCTTTGAAACTGTAGCTGGTAAACAGAGTAAATAAATCAACTGTTACTGAACATCTGAATCTGCGTGTATGAACATGGTATAATAACTATGTCTGAAACATTAAAAAAACTGCGCAATGCTTCAACATATTCATACTAAAAAGTGAATACAATACACTGTTGTATATTATATATTGTCATCAATGAAAAACATATAGTCAACTATTTGCACAAAGGAAAATCTTGAACAGATACATGTGAAGAAAGCCAAAGAGCTAGCAAGTTTTCCAGATGTCAGCACACTGGACACCATAGTTGGCTTATCTGCAGATATCATCGAATATATTTTTATAATTTAGAATCTTTGAGATACATGGGAGACTTTACTTTCAAGCATACAATAGAGGTATAAACATCTTTTTGATGAACAAGTTTTACTTGTAGCACTTTTTGTCAAAAAAAAGGGAGAGATATCTTATTCAAAAAATAGGGAGATAGATATACTTGGAAAAACATAAAAAGTATATGTGTAGAAAATAAAAAAAGATATGTATAGAGAGTAGCATCCGAGGGGGAGTTACAAATTTTGATGACTTTGGAGTTTTTACAAAGTTTAGCCATTTTGATAGCTTACCTGGTTAAGAGTATAAAAAGACTTGTTAGGTCTACCTTGTTAAATGATTTTTACAATCTCTACACTTAGAGATGTACCCTGTTAAAGGATTTAGAAATATAAGATCTATTAAGATTTACCTAGTACTAGGTTTTAAAGCTCTCAATACAATATTATCAATAACTCAACAATGTATAATGTTGCATCAAATACAAATGCTGATCAGACTCTATGTGCTCAGAAATGTGTTACCTCAATCCCAAACTTGTAACACTACTCTGCTCTAGCTGAATCTCTGCTCGGTGCTCTATGATATGCTCTTATTCTTCACTTTTATCACTCCAACTTTTACAACTTCAACAACTTCAGTAGTAATTAATATATTAACTCTATAATTCATCCAATTATATAGATGAGTTTTTGCCTCTTAATCTTATGCATTAGGTATGATGTGAATTCCTCTGAATCGTTAGATCTTATTTTCTTTCTCGGTGACCTTGTCACTTTTACCTCAGAACTTGTAGTTTTTCTTGGAAATGACAAGCTTTCTTTTGCCATTTAATCTTCTCTTCAGATCTTCAATTTGAATGATCTCAATAATCGATCATGTAACAAACTATCCTACCTCTTTGTAGTATTGTAATTAATGCTCTGACAATTCATTAAATGTGTTTAGATCATATTTTGGATCAACTGTTTAACTCGGTTGAGTAACTCCTCTAACTCAGTTAAAAAATCTTCAGTATTCAGTGACTATCAACTCGGTGTCCTTCATTGTGCTTGGTGTAATATAACACTCAGTAACTGAAGAATTTCATCACTCCATCTTTAACTCTTTGCACTTTACTAACTTCACTTATAACTATGACTTCACCAACTAACTCGGTTTAAATTACCGACTATTCAAATACTTGACAAACTCCTTTCATCGAATGATTCTTCTTGACTCCATGACTTTGACTTAAACTAATGACAACAAAAATATCTTGTAGAGATAAAAATTGCAGAAATGTGTTCAATCTTGTTATATTTAAAACATTTCAAGGGTAGCTTACCTCGGCACTTTCCCTTTACCTCTTTGTAGTCTTCTATCTAGTAGAGCTTCAAAATCTCTTTTATTTTCTGCATCTTCAACATACAGTTCTTCTAACTCACTTTTGCATTTATAGAATCTTTCACTAGCACTACTTGCATAACCATCACTCGGTCTAGAATCCCTAGAAATTCCAATATTCAAAGATGATTTAAATGCAGACTTAATCCTAGTAGTAGTAGGTAGACTATTATCAAAATCATTAAGCTCAAAAGCAATCAACTTACCAATAGTAGCATCTAGTGAAACAATCATATGAGGAATGGATCTTAGTTCTTGTATTGCAGATACTCGGATGACATACATAGGTAACAATGTTCTTAACAGTTTTCTTGTCACATTTTCTTTAGTTATTTGTCCTCCAACACTTCTGATAGCATTCACAGTTTCTTTTAGTCTTGCACTGTATAGTGAAACATTTTCACCTTCTTTCATTCTCATAGCATCAAAATTTCCTCTTAAGCTTTCAACTTTTGCCTTTTGAACATGCTGATCTCCACCATGTACCAATTCAATATTGTCCCAAATCTTCTTTGTTGTATCATAATATTTAAGTTCATTAAACTCCAGATCGGTGAGAGTAGATGATGTCTCAATCATGACTTGTGTTTGGTCTTCTCTTTCTCTTATCTTCTCAAGTGTCAAAGGTATACATGGTGGCGTTGAATACTCATTGTCAATATAGTATAGTGCATACTCTCCAATCCCAGATAGGTGCAACCTCATTCTATTTTACCATGTAGAGAAGTTGTCCTTATTTAACTTTGGTGCCTCCCTCTTATACATCTTCAGATCTTTAACTCAAGTCTTTTAAAATTATCTCTTAGAGTACTAAGCTCTAATACCAATTGTTGGATTACCGAGGGGGGGAGGGGGGTGAATCAGAAAAATTATGATACTTTAAACTTTAAAACTCAACTCTGATTCAACTCAGTAGGATAAACAACAACAGTAACCGAATCACCAAATAACTTCAATAAATCAAAAAGTAACTTGCATAAATAGTAAATATTATGCACATGGAACATTCAACACATTTAACACAAGATTTAATGAGGAAACCCAATTTTGGAAAAACCTCTGTGGGAATTTTCACCCACAGATGAAAATACTCTTCTGAACTATGCTCGGTTAAAAGCTTATCTTGTTAAAGATTACAAAACACACAGTTATATGTGACCATGTAAAGGGATTTACCTTAGACTCGTTAAGATCTTCACCCTGTTAGGAGTGGCCTAGTTAGAGGACTTTGAACATCTTTTAGAATGTCACCTTTCTCAAGGATTTTACTATAAGACTGTTAAGTCCATTCGATTAAGAAATTTTGTTGTTACAAATGCAATTAACCAACAATATAAAATGATCTGTAAACCTAAAACTACCTCTTGCTTGATCAGATCCCTTATGCACTCTTTCTGACTACTGGCATCAATACTTCATCTGTCTCTACTCTAGACTCATATTTCCACCTCTTTTCTCTTCACTGCATCACTCGGTAGCACTTCAACACTTCAACTTGCCAGCCCTTTTTTATTCAAATTCATCCTTTAAATAGACTCTATTTTTTCCTCTTAATCTCCTTGATTAGGTTTTCCTTCAATCACACTCAACCATTAGATTATCTTTTTGAACTGATTCAGTGAACTTGAAACACAATTAGCCGCTTCAGCATCACCTCAAAACTTGCACTTCTCTTAGAGATAAAACCTTCACTTTTGCCACTTAATCTATACCATAGATTTATTCCTTGAATTTTCCCATGCATAGATCTTGTAACCAACTTCTTCTTCATTCTTGGAATCCTCCAAATCACTGTGGCTTTCCATTAAATCTGTTCTTATCCTTGTTTCTAACATATGTTATGCTCAACAACTAACTCTTGGTTTGGTGACTAACATACACTGCTCGGTGCTTCAATGTTTCGGTGTCCTAACTGACTTACATAACCCTTTATCAAAAAAATATTTTTTGCGCGGTAACTTAACTCATTAGTTTGATCGACTTGATAAAGTAGAAACCAATTATCTCAAGATGAACTTATCATTGTTTGATCTTTATCTATTTCCCAATTAAATCAACTCTAAAAGATATGGAAACTCAATATGAACAAGAACTCAATTGCTTGACATCAATGACAAAATAAAAACTGATCTAATCATTTCTACAATCTTCTATACCTCTGATCTCGGTCTTCATCATCATCATCCCCATCAGTTGAGTAACAATCTCCGTCTTTGGCATTAATGAGAACACTGCCAATTGATGATGGCAACACTGTCAATCTCCCTTTTACATCTCTATTTAGTCTTTACTCCCTCTAAGCTTTTTGATATTTTTCTCCCTATGTGTTCATTCTCTCTTAACATCTTTATGAATATTCTCTCTCTTTTTATTCTATCTTATTCATCAATTACTCATTCTCCCTCTTTGACAAAAATGCCAAAGGTTCATACGCCTGATAACTTTTTTAGGTAGTGGATCATACCTTGCATGTACTAATAATTCATTGCATACATAATTACTTTTTACAACTTCAGGAAACACCTAAAGTGTGAACACTAGCATCAAATCACAATATATATTCTATCGAGTCCTAGAATTGATGCAGCATGCATCACCATCTAGTGAAATTTGGATAGGGGTAGGACCCCTAATTTACCTCAGATATTCTCAAAAGAATCCTTCGGTAGTGGCCTAGTGAATATATCTGCTAATTTCTCCTTTGATTTCACACACTCAAACATCAAATGCTTTTCTTAAACTTTCTCTCTCAATTTATGATACGTGATAGAGATGTGCTTGGTCTTAGAATGCACCACCAAATTATTTGATATGTTTATAGCACTTGTGTTATCACAAAAAATAGTTACCAGATTGGTAATCTCCTCTTGCATACCTTCAAGTAGCTGTTTGATCCATACAATGTTTGTACAATTCATAGCTGTAGCAACATGTTCAACCTCGATAGTAGAATTTGATATACAACTTTCTTCTTACTCAACGATGTTACTAATCTTTCTCCTAGAAAGAAAGATCCTCCACTTGTACTATTTTTATCATCAATGTTTCTGACCCAGTCAACATTAGTGTAGACCTTCAATTCAAAACTTCCTCCCTTCTTGTACAGTAGAGAAAAGTCCTCGGTTCCTTTCAGATATCTAAATATCCTTTTAACTAGAGACATATGTGATTCCTTTGGATTGGCAGAAAATCTAGCAACAATAACAACTGCATGAGATATATTAGGTCTACTATGTACAACATATTGTAGCTTACCAATCATTGATCGGTAGAGTGTCTCATTTACTTCCTTTGACTCATCTTCTAATGATAACTAGGAACCAGTGATCATCGGTGTTCCAACCAGTCTTGAGTCTTCCATCCCAAAAGTCTTTAGGATCTCTTTGATGCAATTTTATTGTGTAATATAGATCCCATCTTTCACTTGTTGAATCTATAGTCCAAGAAAGAATTTTATCTCCCCTATCATGGACATCTCAAATTCCTTTCTCATTTCTTCAGCAAAAGATCTATATAATGTGTTATTACCTCCAAAAATAATATCATCAACAAATATCTCAGCAATCAAAATCTTATTATCACTACCACATTTCATATAAACATTACTATTATCACTAGTTCTTTGCAATCCAATCTTGATTAGATATGCACGTAAACTTTCATACTAAGCTTAGGGTGCTTGTTTCAAACCATATAGTACCTTGTGCAATTTGCATACCAGGTACTTGTTAGTATTCTCAGCAAATCCTTCAGGTTGTTCTATATAAATTTATTCTTCAAGAATACCATTAAGAAATGTAGACCTTACATCCATCTGATAGACTTTAAATCCTTTGTAAGCTGCATATGCTAGTAGAATTCTAACTCCTAATCTAGCAACAGGTCTAAGATTTTCCCCATAGTCAATTCCTTCTTCTTGTGCATATTCGTTGCAAACTAGTCTTGCTTTGTTTCTGATTACATCTCCATGCTCATTCAACTTATTTCTAAAAATCCACTTTGTACCAATAACATTTTTTTCTTTAGGTCTCGGTACAAAATTCCATGTGTTATTCTTTACAATTTGATCTAACTCTTCTTTCATAGCTTTAACCCAATCTTAATTTTCTAATGCTTCCTTTACTCTTCTTGGTTCTAATTTATAAATTAAGCATCTATTGTTTCTTACCTTTCTTCTTGTCATAATTCCAACATCCTTGTCCCCAATCATCTTACTCAGTGAGTGGTGTCTCCTCACATACTTGGCTAGAATAGGCTCGATAGTTGGTAGATCTTCATTTCCATCATTTGGTTGTAGTTCTCTTTGTTCAACTTCCTCCTTGGTTTGTGATTTTGGTAAGGTATCAGGAACATCTGGTTGAATATATACAAATATTTGATAATCTTTATGTTCCTTCTTGTTGTCCTCATCATTTCTCTCTACAAATTCATCAATTCTCACATTTGCACTTTCCAAAATTTTGTTAGTAGATTTGTTCAGACATTTGTAAGATTTTCTCTTTGTAGAATATCCTAAGAATATTCCCTCATCTCCTTTAGTATCAAAATTACCATCTCTAGCATCTACTTCCAAATACTTTGAAATAACTCACATTAGGTTTGTGATCATACCAAATCTCATAGGGTGTCTTGTGTGTACCTTTTTCAACTGTACTCGGTTAAGTGTGTAAGCAGAAGTGCTGAATGCTTCTCTCCAATAGGTTTGAGAAATACCCTTCTCAATCATCAGTGTCCTTTCACAATCCACAATGGATCTATTTATCCTTTTAGCTATATCGTTCCGCTGTGGTGTCCTTGGTGCAGACATTTGTCTCTTTATTCTATGTTCATTGTAGAAGAGTGTAAACTCATCTGAAGTAAACTCTCATCCTTTGTTAGATCTCAGACACTTTACTTTTATTCCAGTGTCCTTTTCAACTCTTGCATTGTACCACTTAAATATATGGAAAGCTTCAGATTTCTCTTTTAAAAGCATGACAAACATCATTCTAGAATAATCATCAACAAACAAAATAAAATATCTATCTCCATAGTAGCTTTGTGTTCTCATCGGTCCACATAGGTCAGTGTGTACTAAGTCCAAAATTCCTTCTGTAACATAAGACTTGTAAAACTTGACTTAGTCATTTTTCCAACATTCCTTGCACATGACATTCTTAGGTTTCTCTAATCTCCGTAGACCTCTTACTCTAGGGTATGTGCAGGATCATGGTATACCAAGCTATGGCCTTAAGTGGCAATGAAAATTCAAAAAATTAGGGTTAGTCAAATTGACGTAAAAATTTGTACATCTTATCAACCTTATGTGAAAACATTGTAAGAACAGAATCTGTAGGAAATTGAATGTAGTTTCTAAACTACTAGCCCTTGTCTGAAAAAAAATTAATCTGATTGTTCAATATTTTAGATTTCAATGCAGTAGTACAAAAATTTCAAGAAAAAGATAAAAAGTACGTATATGTCTGACCACCTTAATCACAATCAAATGATGATATATTTTTACAAGATTCTAAATATAAGTAGTAGACTCATGCCCGGATGTGACACATATTTTTGTGTAATTTTTTACCAAATAAATAATTAATTATGAATTTTCTGCTACAACTTATTGAAAATAAAAAAAACTCTCATGTCTGACCACCTTAACTAATTCTAAACTTTACAAAATTGCAAACTTTTTTTTTTCTTATAGTAGGTGAAGCATAGAATGTGACTCATGTTTTGGATTTCAAAAGTGTTAAACTGTTTGAAAGTTATGGTTGTTTTTCAATCAGTCTGTCAATCAGGGCTTTAGAGATAACTCAACTAGAAAATAAGTAATAATTACTTACTGAATGCAAATTCTAATAGCAACTATATTGATGGAAAGCTGATAACGTCTTTAAGAAACCCTTTTTGTTTCATCAATTTTGGGTGAAAAAAAGGTCGTCAGCTACATTGTCTAAGTCTGTAGATCAGAGGAAATATGGTGAACATGTTATTTGGGTTGACCATCCACATTTGGCATGGGAATACAAAACCCAAAGAAACCACCAAGCCTAATCGTATATATGATATTATCATATATCTGATATCTCCCGCCCAAATACAACATTTTGATTTCAAACCTCTTTTCAATTTTATGATTCAAGTTTTTTCAATTTTATGATTTTATATTTTTAGTTTGTATATTATAAATTTCATTTGTTTTAATATTAATATTAGATGGTAATAGCATTGGTATTACATAATTATTTGAATATTAGTATTATATTATTATTTATTTCTCTATTTTATAATAGTATAATATTACTATTAATTATTTATTAATATTTATAGTATGAAAATAATACCTAGGAGAGAGAGAGTAGGAACTGTAGAGAGAGAGGGAGTATGAACTCTCTCTCTCTCTAGCAGGTAGAGAATATAATATTTTAACATAAATATAATATTAATATAAATATAATATTAATATGATATTAATAGTAATATAATAATAATACTAATATAAATATAATATTAATATTAATATAACATTAATATATTGTTTAAATATAATAGTAATACATAAAGTAAAATAAAAATAGGATGAAAATGAAAAGCTTAAATCCAAATTTCGGCGGGAGCTATCGGACATCCAATAATATTGGATATCCGATATTATTAGATATCCATTATTCTTTACTGGTATCCAAAAGAAAAAATTGATTCTCTGGGTCCCTGTCCGAGAAGCACATTTTTCTATAGAGAATTTCACGAGAAATCAGTTGTGAAAGACAAAAAAACACTTTTTTGACCCTTTTTGTTGGAATCTCTAGATTATCAAAGGTTGCATCACCTTTTTGGTCTCACCATGGGGAGTAGTAGTCGTCGATAGCATAAATGGAAGAGGAAGCTCGCAAATGAAGAGATTGAAGTGTATAGAGAAATGGATAGGGTTGCCCATCGGAATAAGAGACAAGGTATGTTAAATTTTAATGAAGATGTGGGCATAGGCCCACCCTTAAATGCAGTTTCAAGTGAAGAAGAACATGAATTTGAAATGATTTATGACAATAATATTGACAATGAGAATGTAGGGATTGAAGATGAAAATGTAGGTTTTGAAAATGAACATGTAGATGTGGACAATGGAAGTGTAGACATTGAAAATGACAATCCACTATTCGAATATGAAGGAATTGACAATAATAATGGTGCACAAGAACCAAATCAGCATTACACATCTCCAAATTATATGAGAAATGAAGTCCCTTGTCAGGAAAAAATATAAACTTCAAATTTGAGACCTTCAAGAACAACAAAATGGTTACTTGAAATTGATGAGAACATAATGAGCAATTTTGATGGAAAGCAATTAGAAAGAACTGTTCGGTTGTGGGTTTCAAAACTTTTTGATCAATTTTTTAGCCACAAGACATTGGTTGAGCAATGTCAATTATTTATGCAGTTGTTAAATTGCAGAAGATGAGACCTATTCTAGCCAAATTGAAGATTTGTGTGAACAAGAAAAATGAGAGGAATGCTATTATTGTGAGAAATATTTTTAGTGCTCTCAATTCCATTGGGAAGACTACCAAGGAAAAAGACAAGAGAGACGCTAGGAGGGTTATTACAACCTCCTTAGTAAGTCATCATTTGAGAAAGGCTCATTTGATGAGACAAACTTGTGTTGACTTGAACCTAAATCATAAAACTATGGATAGAGCACTTGCAAGAAGAGAAAGACTTGATGATCCTCTTCAAAATGATACATGGGCTTATGGTGGGATGTAATACCCTCTCGGATGACTATACTATTATTTTTGAGTTGGACATTTTGACATAAACTATATGACTTCAGTTGTTTACATTTTGGTAGATCTAGATGATATTGTGCTCAGTTAGATGTTTTGATATATATGTGTTCATGATTAATGTCTTTATGAAAAAGAATTATTATATGCAATAAATGGAATTCTAACCTTTTTCTACTTATAATGTGCTATTTTGACTAACGTGCTTTCAAGAATCTTTTATGATGCTTTACTTTTGGCATATATGTCAAATGTGTTTTCATGAATCAAGACGAAGTCGTAGTTAATCGCTTAGCTAAGGTCCACACGATGTATCAGTCCTGGTCATCTTTTTGCAATGTCTTATATATGTAGATATATGTTTCTATGCACATGTATCTCTCCTTGGTGATGCAGGATTGTAGGTATCGAGCATCATCTCCACCTGGCTCCGTAGGTTTGAGCATGCTCTCTAAATCCTCAATCATTGTTGTGACGGAGATAACACCTGGTTCCACAAGACTAAGCCTTACCTTGATCCCTGTTCCCGGGTTTGGTCCTTTTGGGAATTGTCTTTTATTATGGATTGTTGTCTGTTTATTGATGCTTGAAATTTGGGTCAATGGTGGATATTTGTTATTGTCCCTAGAGCTAGGTGAATATTAATTGTGGTTAATAATTATTGGATGGTATGATGGAGTTATATATGCGTGGTAATATACCTTTTCTAATGTATTTAAATAATGCATGATTTTAATAATATGTGCTTGGTTATATATACACATAGGCATATGGGTGCACACATATGCATATGTCTATATATAAATATATTTATGTAATTCTATAAATATGCCTATATTAATGTTTTAATAATTGGATGTGTGTATGTAATTATTCATTATGTGCCTTTCTTGTTTTTAGCAAAGAAATCAATTATCATATGAAAATTACATTATTATATTAATAAGGAAAGTTACTAATCAAAGTAAAAAGTTGGAATAAATAATAAAGAGTTACCTTAAGCATGAAATAAAACATAGAGTAACTAAGGAGGTAATTTAATAAATAGTTACGGATGGTTGCATCAATTGAACTTCCCGAGAAACCATTCCTATAATGTATTTATATTAAATTAAGGGAATATAGTAAGTAGGAGTTAGGAGAAGGACAAAGGAAAATTATACTTAGAGAACTTTATACATATCTAGAAACTATTAGTAGGATAGAGGGAAACATTGGGAGAGCATCCGATTGGTTAAAAGGATAAAGGAGCATAGGCTTGGGAGAATAGAATTGGATTGTGTCATAGGTCTCCGTAGGACTCCAGGTAGGCTCTACCCGAAAATGAGATTCCTGTCTATTTAATTACTATGATTGTTTACTGTCTTTTGTGGTTATATGAACAATGGAATTCCTTTGTGTGTATTTAAAGGTGTATGTTATCTCTTATGAATACAATAATGGAGGTATGCTTGATAATGAATTTAGTTTATAGATTGTTTTATATTGTGCTTTCTGTGTATTTCCTTCTTAGAATGTATTTGCTTTCTGATAGAACCCCATTCTGTAGATGATATGCAGACTATCTTCTTACTTAGAACTTTGTCTTGGGTGGTCACCTTTCTGTACCTTGCACATCCGAGAAGAAACTAAGTAGATTTTCCATAAGAGTAGACAGGTTTGAGGGATTCTTTAGAAGGAGAACCAAGGATTACCAAATGGGTATCTCTCTGATTCTGCCTTCTAGGTCTCCATCTTATTCAGTTTTACTCGGAAGGTGGAATCTGAAGGTTGTTGTCCAGAGGATGCACAGGTCCTGACCACCTGCGCAGAACTGGGTACCACCTGCATAGGATGCATGACCACCTGTGCTAGAAGCACCACCTGCGTAGCTTAGAGCACCACCTACGCAGCTTAGGGTTCCATCTACGCAGGACTCTTCTAGTTGATGTTTTAGGGTTTTTGGAAGGGTTTAGGGTTTGGGTTTGACCCAGGGTTGGCTCTAGAAGTTGTTCTTACTTGCAGAATAACCTATTTATACATGTTATTCTTTTTATCATTTATAAGCTTTTTATAATATTTGGAACCCTAATTAGGGTTAGGGTTGTTTCATGTACCCTAGGAATCTTGTGTGACCTTCTTTATGTTCCATGTGGATGTTATGAACTCTTGTATACTCTTTCTACTTATCCTTATGTGCTTTGATGAATTTGATAGAGGTAGGAAACCTAGGAACCCTAGGTGAGTGGCTCATAGTGGAGGTCGGGGCCCTAAGTGGCTAGTACCAGGGTAACCCACTATGGAGTTGATTAATCTAGTAATAACAATAATAATTTATGGGAAGGGAATTAAACATTAATAAGATAAGCCTCACCCATGCCGATAGTGCTTGTAAAGGCTATGAATGGGAGTGGGAGAAGGTGCTATTGCGATAGCACAATTGGACAATCTCGTCCCTATGCGAGATGTTCGGTTCCGCATGTGCCTACTTGGGGGCCGGGGCCCAGAGTGGCTGACCAGGGTAACCCAAGGGGTGAGGGCTATGTGATGACACTCACCTAGCATGTCTTAGAGTTTCTACCGATGTGTTTGATGTTTTTTATTCTTCTCATGTTTCAATTATGTTTTGGGGAAATGCACTACCCTCTCCTTAGGAATGGCCTAGTTATCACCTTCTTGTGTGGATCATGGTGTTTATCTCCTAGCACAGGGGAGTAGATCTTTTTTGGGTATCCATGTGGTTGGGTGGTAAATATTTTATCGAGGCATTGCTCATAGAGTTGTGGATGGACCTTGCTTGTGCTTTCTTCATAATTGTGGAAGGTGAAGACTTTCTTGTTGTTCCTCATTGTTAATCATGTAATGATATTTCATTAATGTAACCTCCCAAGAGGAGATGAATTTAAATCAATATTTGATATATTTCAGATTGATGTAATGGGATGGGTAGTTTTAGGAAAATGGGAAAAGGGATAAACTATCTTTCAATGTAAAAGATGTATTTATTAAAGAAAAGAAGTGATCTTTACTTATGGAAAATATGTTAGAATTAT
>MU224574.1:4830510-4862573 GCA_018584345.1 Thuja plicata
TGTTTTCATGAGGGCTGCGAACATGATTTTGGAAAGACAATTGTCCAAAAAAAGGTATATGAAACCATTAAATATACATTAAAAAGTGGAGGTGAAGGCTCTAGATGTGAGTTGGTTACAAAAGAATTCAATGTAGTTGATTTTATTTCAGATTTCAGGAAGAATCTTTTTTACAAGTATGCAAGGCATAGTCACAGGTCTCAGTGGTTGGATCAGTAATTCAGGATTTGTAAGGACACTTTCCTGATTGACACTATTATATCAGTCATTGACTTTCTAGAGAACTATACATTGCAGACCCAAAATGAGTTGCAAGTTCAATATTACAATTCTATTTAGGTTGTTATTTTTGTGCACATAACATATAAACATTCCCCTGATAGTACAGAAGATGACCGAAAGATAATATGAGAATACCATTTTTATATGAGCGATGACAGATCTCACTCTCACAAGTATGTCCAACATTTCTTTGAGAACTATTTTGAGTGGGTGTGGGAAAATGATATTTCTATGGATAGACATCTCATTTGGTTAGATAATTGCACAGGTCAATTCAAAATGCTCGTATGTTTTATTGGTTATGTAGAATTGGTTATGTCAATTCAAAATCCTCATTTTTGGAGTTTTTTTTAGGCTGGTCATGGAAAAGGGGAGCATGATGGAGCAGGTGCATGTGTAAAGAGAGCTCTAGTTAAGGAGCAATTAAGGATTTTAGGTGCAGAACTCCTTGATGCCCATTCTATTGTTGATTTGTGTACTTCAACATTGTCATAGGGGGGACTCTTGATTCAGCGGTGCATAAATTATTTTGGTTGGTTGAGTTGGGCACAATTGGAGATAGGTTGGATTGTCAAACCGTGAAAGATTCTTCAAAAATGCATTTATTTTGAAACTCAAATGCTAGTACATGGACCATTTGAACATGAGAGTTGCCTTGTTTTTGTCCGAGGTGTCTTCAGTGTGATTGGGATCAATGTGAGTCAAGTGAGTGGGTCAATATGTGGGTTCCACATTATCTAACTCCTTTATCTATCACACTCTTTGTAATAAATGATGACATGGATTATTCACTTGACTATGACCATCTTTCAAATCTTCTATAGCCAGGTCATGTTTTTGCATTGGTTGCACCATAGGGGAATGATGAGAGATCAAATTACTGGTTAGCACGTTGTGTACGGGGAAAGAAGAAACTTGCACAATTGACGACATATGATGATATGTTTACATATCCAATAGGATCACATGTTTTTGTGGGAACATGGTTGCGCACATACATGATTAGAAATAATGGTATTCTTGTGTTTGAAGACTACAAGAAGCACAAAACCATTCTCATGTATTCACATCTTGTTATAGCAGCCAATCTTAAGTTGCTGAAACATCAAGGAAAACCAAAGACAAAGGAACTTTGGAATATTAGTACTACTGATCATGAAGCAATATTGAATACCCTCAAGCAGAGAGATGACACTTAAGGCACACTTTAGTAGGTAAGTGGAACTCACTTTAAGGTTTTCCATGTTGATTACAGTTACGTTTAATACATGTTCATTGTAGTTTTCTACTTTAAACTTGGCCAATAAACTTGGTTTTGTATGTGGATTGTAAGTGCAGTTGGATACATTTATGATAGATATAGGAGATTGAGGTGTGCATTTTATTAGCCCAGATCTTTTATGATGGTAAACTTCACTATGCATTGGCTAGTCATGTTCTTTGGTTTGTTTAGTTACTTATACATTCATAATATTTTTGGCTTGACCTATAAACTTATTTTTATTCTTGTGCCTTCTAAATGTAGGGATTGGAATGTAGATTTCATCGAGTACCATGTGTTAAACTTATGCACTTTAGGAGCGGAAATGACACTTAAAATTTTGATATATATAGTTCTGTATCTAAGATTTTGAAATTCTATATCTCGGACTTTTGATAACATTGATATAATCAAACTTGTATAATGATGAAATACATGCAAGAATGCAAATATTTGACAAAGAATTGTCAAGGCTTTATTTCAAATGTGTTAGATAAGATGTCTTATAAATTATTTTACAATAAAATATAAGGCTTTTTTGAATGTTTTCAAAGTAGTAAAGTATAGATCCATAGAATTTCAAAAAGTCACATAATTACATGAAAAATTCATCCGTATATAGAACACCTTTTCTAGTTTTACATAAAAATATCCCAAAGGTCTTGGAAATTAATTTTATGATCAAAGAGTACTATTTGGGGCAACACTTTTTTCCCAAAAGGACAAGGCTTGAAACATTGGACAACTCCTCTAACTTATGAACCCTCACTTTGGCTTGGAAGGGCTAATTGGGGCACTTAATGAAGGAAGTACCCATCAAACCTTGAACTCAACCAATATAACACTTGGGATACCTTGGAGCACATGAGAGAATATCATTTATCCATTTTTGGTTCTTGAAACAATACCCATCAAAAGTTATGGAGAATCGAGCATCTAGTCTATGCTTCTTTGCTAGTCACATAACACTAAGAATTCGAGAGCATCAAGAACCATTTGTTGTGGGACCAAACTGTCAGCTCCATGGGCTCTAGTTGGCCAAGTAAATTCTAGGGGAGACCTTTCTTCACTCACGTAGCACCAAGAACATTCTGGCACATGTCAAATGAAAGTGTTCCCAAGGTGCACTAAGCCAAATTTGGAAGCAATTTTTGGAGATCCATATCTTGGACCTCGTGAGAGATATAAAAGATCTGTGAAGTGCATAAGGACCATCTTGGGAAGGTCTACAAGAACCTGGGTTGGTTCTGGGAGATTCCACTCTGATTTCATTTGGTGATCGGATCTTGGTTGGTGCAAAAAGTATCATTGTTGCTCAGTTGAAAGTTGCTCAATGGTGCATCTTTCAAATCGTTCATCATGGGATCAAACTGTCAGCTCCATTGGATCTAGTTGGTCGGGTAAATTCTAGGGGAGACCTTTCTTCACTTTCATAGCACCAAGAACATTCCGGCGCATGTCAGACCGAAGTGTTCCCAAGGTGCACTAAGCCAAATTTGGCAGCGATTTTTGGAGATCCATATCTTGGACAACCCTGAGAGATATCGAAGATCCATGAAGTGCACAAGGACCATCTTGGGGAGGCCTACAAGAATGTGGCTTGGTTCTGAGAGATTCCACTCTGATTCCATTTGACGATGGGATCTTGATTGGTGAAAAAGTGTCATTGTTGCTCAGTTGAAAGTTGCTCAATGGTGCATCTTTCAAATCGTTCATTGTGGGACCAAACCATCAGCTCCATCAATTCCAGTTGGTTGAGTAAATGCTAGAGGAGACCTTTCTTTTCTTGTGTAGCACCAAGAACATTTTGGCACATGTCAGACCAAAGTGTCTGCAAGGTGCACTAAGCAAAATTTGGTGGCAATTTTTAGAGATCCATATCTTGCACCTCGTGAGAGATATCAAAGATCCATTAAGTGAAAAAGGACAGGCTTGGGAAGAACTACAAGAACATGGATTGGTTCTGGGAGATTCCACTCTGACTCCATTTGGCGAATGGATCTCCCTTGGTGCAAAAAGTGTCATTGTTGCTCAGTTGAAAGTTTGCTCAATGGTGCATCTTTGAAACCGTTCATCGTGAGACCAAATTGTTAGCTCCATCAGATCTAGTTGGCTGGGTAAATGCTAGGGGAGACCTTTCTTTTCTCATGTAGCACCAAGAACGTTCTGATGCATGTCAGACCAAAGTGTTCCCAAGGTGCACTAAGCCAAATTTGGTAGTGATTTTTGGAGATCCATATCTCGGACCTCATGAGAGATATCAAAGATCCATGCAGTGTGTAAGGACTATATTGGGAATTCCTATAAGCATGTGGCTCAGTTCTAGGAGATTCCACTTTGATTCCATTTGGCGACCGGATCTCAGTTGGTGCAAAAAGTGACATTGTTGCTCAGTTGAAAGTTGCTTAATGGTGCATCTTTCAAACCGTTCATTGTGGGACCAAACCGTTAGCTCCATCGGCTCCAATTGGTCAAGTAAATTCTAGGGGAGACCTTTCTTCACTCGTGTAGCACCAAGAACATTCTGGCGCATGTCAGACCGGAGTGTTCCCAAGGTGCACTAAGCCAAATTTGGCAGCAATTTTTGGAGATCCATATCTCAGACCTTGTGAGAGATATCAAAGATCCATGAAGTGCACAAGGACTATCTTGGGAAGGCCTACAAGCATGTGGCTTGGTTCTAGGAGATTTCAGTCTGATTCCATTTGGCGACTGGATCTCTATTGGTGCAAAAAGTGACATTGTTGGTCAGTTGAAAGTTGCTCAATGGTGCATCTTTCAAACCATTCATCATGGGACCAAACTGTCAGCTCCATCAGCTCTAGTTGGTTGGGTAAACACTAGGGGAGACCTTTCTTTGCTCACATAGCACCAAGAACATTCTAGCGCATGTCAAGCCGAAGTGTTCCTAAGGTGCACTAACTAAAAATGAGATTTCAAACCAACAACTCGAATCAAGGTTTCTAATTCCACAAGAGACCTAATTAAACCATATTTAGAAGGAATCAATTGATTATGGAGTCAGATTCTATGGATTATGCACAAAATGCTTGAAATTTGCTAAGAGACCTAGTTCACTGTTTTAGGACATCAACGACCTTCCAAAACCCCTAACTTGATAAAGTTCTAAATCACTTGGTGAACAAATGGGGTTTTCAAACACCCTTTATCAATATTTCCAATGTATGCAAAGAAAGAGGTAGGTTTTTTTGGACCATACCCTGCTGTTACAACTTTGAGACCTTAAAAATACACAAAAATAGGCAAAATTACAAAGGAACTAGATCATAAACTTAACCCAAGGAATCTCCTCTTGGAAAGTAGTTAATTATGTTTTAAAACACCCAAATATGAAATGAATTAGTCTTAGACACTTGGTAACATAAAAATCCCCAAATTATGGATGAATGAGTGAGTTTGACAGTATTGAAGGGTTGCATGCATGGTGCATGGTTATAGCAGCAGAGGATTTGGCCATTGGAGGGGGTGATTTTGTCTTTGAATCCATGTTAGGATGGTACAAGGATGGTGAATCATCCATTTATTTGAGTCTATGGTGTTGGGAGGTCGTACATTGACCAAGCCCTACATTTTAGGGGTTGTTGAGAAACAAATTAGGGCTTTTGCACTTAGAGAGGTATTATAATCAAATTAGTTGTAGAATCCACACTTTGGGGTCATCTTATGACTCTATTGAAAGTCTCAAGGTCTAGGGTGAATATGCATTAGTAGTTGCTTTGGAAAAGCAGTCAAATTAGCCCTCTTAGTTCACTGACAGTGGCAAAGTAGAGTAGGATGGTCCAAAACACAAGGGGTCAGTTCTAAGATATGTTAGTGGGATTGAAAAAGGGTATTCAGATATGTGATTGGTTTTAAGAGTTGTTTGGAACTATTTTGAGAAAAGATTTAAAAACCCTTGTTGTTGTACTACTAAGACAATGTATGACTTGACAGATTTGTGAAGGAGGCAGAATGTCTTGAAGGAAGAGTTTGTGTCATGGTATATGGGTGAAACAAGTGTGTTGGGGTCCTTAAAGGAGTTAGGATCACCTATCAAAGCAATTTTTATGGTTGTGGTTGCAAAAGCCTAATTAATGAAGGATGCATAACATGGAGTTTGGAGCATGATTGAAGGGTAGGAGTATGAAGAAGTATGAAGAAGTGCATTACATTGACTGCAAGGATTACAAAAAAAGCATGAAAAGTACTTTTAGATCTATTCAAACATGGTGCAACACTAAAATAATAACATTAATCAAATGAAAACCAAATCTATAAAGGATCAAAGGTTGTCTCAATGGGCATGCCACGTATGAATGAAGGAGACTGAAAACCAAATCGGAGGTTTAGTTATCCCAACATCACAACAATGGAGTCTTTCAAATAAACACATGTAAAATAAATGTTAAATAGCATAATGCATTTGATAAAACATTCATCAATTGCACTCCTATCTACCATGAATCTTGCAATCAACATTTTGGTGCTCTCAAAAGTATAGTGCACCAGATGGCTAATGGAGAATGAAGATGTAGTATGAAAATAATACATACATACAACACGTGAAAAAGATATAATATAAAAATGAACATACATACATAAATACAATGCATGACAAAGACATAATATGGAAATAATACATACATACAACACATGCCAAAGATATAATATGGAAATGATACATACATAGTACACATGAAAAAGATAAAATAATGAGAAATGAACATGTAGATATGTATATATGAAATAGTTTTGTACAAAATGTGGAACATGCCATCTCCAAAAATTTACAAAATCAGTTCATATCTAGATACAATATGGCATACGCCATCTCAAAATGTGCCATATGGCATCTCAACATAAGAAGTTCAACAACAAATATTTCTAGGACATTCTATTCTACTGGTGGATGATCAAAGTGAAGTCTCTTCGAACTAATCTTTGGCTCTGATGGATCATGCATTCAAACACAAAAGTGAAACACCAAGTTAGATTACTTAATTGATATGGTTTCTACAAATAATAAATAAAAATTTAAAATCATAGTCAACAATAATAAATATTTTTTTTTAAAATTGAACTCTCATTTACCTTGCCTCTTGGTCTCCTCATGCGGTCAGGAGACCTAATATATGTCTTTAGTTGCAAAGGAACAAAGCCGCCAATGTCGACTCTGACCTGTACATATGTTTGCGAACATGAGATTGATGTAAGACTTATACTGTTTAATGTTGATCCTTGGTAGCAAATACATGTTTTAAATATAACTTAATTAACATCAAAACTTACCTCTGTTGAAATTTCTTCAAGAAATGTTGGTTGGGTCATCATTGATACAAACCCTTGGCATGGTACCTCCCTCAAACTAGGGGTGACCTACAAAGTCAAATAGATAAGTTTCATACAATTATGACTTGATCATATTAAATATATACTTGATAGTAAACTACACACAAATACATTTATAAATATACATACTATGGGGCTATCACTGTGAATTGAGATGCCTGTGACTCTATCATGGAAAACCGGTCTCACGACATCATCAGACACCACCCTCTGTCAAATAAAACATGTAATTAAAAATGAGTACGCACAAGTGACAAGTATACATGTATGATTAATCAATCTAAAATACTTAATTACCTTCCACTTGTCAACACCAGATGCCTGAACCCCCTCACATTGCCCCCAGTGGAAACTGGTGAAACATGCATCAATATGTAATAAGATGATCATAAAAATTAGAAAACACATGTATACAATATTATAATAAAAGGAAACCAATGAGTACATTAAAACATATGTACCATGGAAGTGTCAAGGCCAAATGAAATGGCCAAAAGCGTGGACCCCTCCACCTGTGCCATCTCCTCCTCTGTCATCAACTAGACATAAATGAAACACATAAAAAACATAAGTGGGCAATCAATATAAGAAAATTCTATTAAAAATACGAAAGGTTAAAATTAAATACAATGTAACAAGTTAATTGTTTACTCTTACCATAATAGTAGGAGTCCATGGGTTTGTATTCCCCTGATGCATATCTCCATGGGGTGCTTTAGTGCCTGTAGTGTGTTGTGTAGTATCATCCACCTCGAACACATAGTTATATGCATCACTATCATTTAGGGGACCCAAGCACGTATTCTTTCACATAACGCAAGTATGAGGCACACAAACATGTGAGATCATGGAGGATGTGGAAGGGCTAGAAGCATCAGTATGAGGAGGCAATAATGCCACACTCTACCTAATGAGTATATCACTCAAGGCGTGAATGGCTTGAATAGTTTGTGAGTCAGCCTCAGCAATAATGTCAGGATGTTGTACAGTGGGAGGTGGTGAAATCTCAAGAGGGGGGGGGACATATGTGTGGGATTCCATCTGCTATGCCCTTGGCTTATCCTGGGGAGCGCCTAAGCCCACACCCTGGTTCTATCTCATCCTCCAGTAATTGACTTTGTGACTAAACACAAATTCAGAATACAATTTTTGAATAAAATAGAATGGGACATCCAAATTACTGTGGGGTGGTCTATCAAAAAGCATCCACCAGAGATCCCAAAAGTAGTCACGTATTGCATTAGTTGTACACCATTTAATTGACAACTTGGTTTTTTTAGGGTCCACTTTTAAACCGGTTTTGGGATTAAAAAAATGTTACATATGTCATGTTTTGTTATGTTTAGATCCATAACTTGATCGTAGTCAAGCCCATCATCAAATTGGGCGTGCATGGATTCACGCCAAAGAAGTGCAACATTGTTTTGTTCTGTGAGTTTCTCCATGCTATCAATAATGGAGTTCAGCGTGGAAAACATGGGATGCAAGGTGGGGATATTCACATATGTGTTTTGATATCCTCTAAGCTGATTTAGATTATCTCCTATGAGATCCCATATTGGTTGAGGGTTTGAAATGGTTGGTCTTCTGAAGGCGGGGGATTGTTTTGAGGTGGTTCTGGATTGTTCATAGATTGAGAGGGAGGGTTTTTAGATTGGTTTGAATTTATGTCTGATTAAAAAAAATATAGAATAAACAATATAAATTTCAACTCTAGTTTATAATCAATTTTAAAAAACAATACACAATATCATATAAAACCTAGTTTTTTTTAAAAAAAAAACAATACATTTCAATGCAAAAACAAAAAACAAGAACAAAACTACATAATTTCACTTACTTGGTGTACTGTAGCAAATATGATATCATATCCCTATCTAACATACAATTTTTCTTTCTTGGCTTCACTGCTTCAACGTTTTCACAATGAAAATGTTGAACGCAGCCACGGGCAATAATATATTATTACTGATGAATATCGGATATCCGATATTATTAGATATCTGATATTATTGGACATCCAATATTATCAAACATCATATATTATCGAACATCTGATAACGCTTTAGCTTTGGCTTTTGGCTTGGCCAGGTGTACTGACACCCATGCCTACTCAAAAGTCAACAAACTTTTGGGTGCGCTTTTGGATGAGTGATAAATTGATTTTTTCACATTGCTAGTTTTTGGCATACCATGATCCTACACATACCCTCTATAATTTTTACTCATTTTAATTAGATTGTCAAAATTTACATAACACAAACTCTTGTGCGATAACCATGCATCATCAAATTTACCATACAAACAACTCTTAATAAATGTATCAAGGTAGAATATATTACCTTTAGATTGTTCTCCAATGGCAATCATACTTCCTTTCTTATCAAATACTTTTACCTTCCATTTTGAAATTCTACCAGTGTCTAGAATTGTTTAGCTGTGCCACACTCAACAAATTGTACTTTAATCCTTCAACCCAATATACATCATCAAATTTGTATTATTTAACAGAATTATAGAACCTTTACCTTTCATAGGATATGGAGAATCATTAGTGAATCTAACATATCCTCCATTATGTTCTTCCATAGTAATAAGCTTAAGTGTATCACCATTCATGTGGTGTGAACACCCAATGTCTATAATCCAGGTATCATTTTTGCTTACATGTGATATTAGGGCTTTTTCTTCTTGCTTTTCTTCATAAGAATTGTCCTTGATGGCAACATATACAACTTCTTCTTCGACATCATCATCTGTGTCATCATCAGTTAGTTCTTCATTAGCAATATGACATGACTTCTTACCTTTATTTTTTAATATTGGAATCTCCTAAATCCATTTTCTCTTTTTTTCTCATCTCGGTTGTCTTTCTTCTCATCACTATCATTTTCAGGGCATCTAGAAGCAATATTTTCAATCTGGTTACATTTAAAACATTTCAAGAGTATCTTACCTCAGTATTTGCCTTTACCTATATGTATTCTTCTAGATAGTAGAGCTTCAAACTCTCTTTCATTTTCTTCATCTTCAGCATACAATTCTTCTAACTCACTCTTGCAACTATAGAATCTTTCACTAGCACTTCTTGTATAACCATCACTAGGTCTAAACTCCCTAGAAGTTCCAATCTTCAAAGATGATTTAAATGCAGACTCAATCCTAGCAGTAGCAGGTAAACTATTATCAAAATCATTAAGAGCCCATTTGGTGCATGGAGTTAATTTATCTAGAATAGGCCTATTCTAGAATAAGGACCTTTTCTTAGATTAATTAATCCTGAAAACAAAAGCTGGAGTAAGGTTTGGACCTATTTGGTGCACCTAGAAGATGATTGGGAATTAATCTATTCTGCATTTGGATCCCATAATGTGGAATTGGAATAAGGATTATTTTTCATTTTTTAAATTTTAATTAATTTGAACAATATGTATTTTTAACTTATTAAAAATTTATAATTATAAAAAAAAAATTCTTACAAATTTTAGTTTTTGAGCTTACCATTTTTGTTTCTGGTTTTTTAATAAAAATGTATATGTATTTTTAGCTTATATATTTTAAAATTAAAATATGTACTATTAACTTTAAAAAAATAAGATTATAAAAAAATTATTTTCTTAAAAATTTTAATTTTTGAATTATTAACTTAAAAAATAAGATTATAATTTTCTTTTTCCTAGAAAACCTTATTTTGGAATAAAAAATGAATTCCATGAATAGCTTATTCTGGAATAAAAAATGAATTCTAGGTTTTTATTGGAATTAATTAATCCAAGCATTGGCCCAAAAATGGGGATTAATTTTCTAATTCAGGAATTAAAAAAATGGCCACAAACATCGAATTACTTTATTCTCACATTAAATAATGACTATTCTAGGTTAATACCAGGAACCAAATGAGCCCTAAGCTCAAAAGAAATCAACTTACCAATAGTAGCATCCAGTGAAATAGTTATCTGAGGAATGGATCTTACTTCTTGTATTGCAGACACTCATATGACATACATAAGTAAAAATGTACTCAAAAATTTTCTTGTCACATCTTCTTCAGTTATTTTTCCTCCAACACCTCTGACAACATTCATAGTTTCCTTTAATCTAGTACTGTATAGTGTAACACTTTCACCTTCTTTCATTCTCATAGAGTCAAATTTCCCTCTTAAGCTTTCATCTTTTGCCTTCATTACATGTCGATCTGCACCATGTATCAATTCAATCTTATCCCACATCTTCTTTGTTGTATCACATCCTATAATTTTATTGAACTGCAAATCGGTGAGAGTAGATGACATCTCAATCATTGCTTGTGTGTGGTCTTGTTTTTCTCTTATCTTCTCAACTATCAAGGGACCATTTGCCGATGGTGTGTACTCATTGTCAATGTTATATGCTACATAATCTCCAATTCTAGATAGGTGCAACCTCATTTAGTTTTTCCATGTAGAGAAGTTATCCTTATTCAACTTAGGTTCCTCCCTCTTATACATCTTTTGGATCTTTAACTCAAGTCTTTTAAACTTATCTCTTGGAGTACTAAGCTCGTATACCAATTGTTGGATTACTAAGAGGGGGGTGAATTAGAAAACTTGTGATACTTTAAACTTAAAAACTTAACTCTGATTCAACTTGGTAGGATAAACAACAACAACAACCGAATCACCAAATATCTTTAATAACTCAAACACTAACTTGCATAAACAGTAAATAACATGCACAGTAACCATTCAACACATTTGACACTAGATTTAATGAGGAAACCCAATTTGGGAAAAACCTCTGTGGGAATTGTCACCCACAAATGAAAAATACTCTTCTGAAGTATGCTCGGTTAAAAGCTTATCCTGATAAAGATTACAATACATATTTGTTAAATGTGACCCTTTTATGGGATTTACCTCAGACATGTTAAGATCTTCACCCTGTTAGGAGTGGCCTGGTTAGAGGTCTTTGGACACTCTTTTAGAATGTCACCTTTCTCAAGGATTTTACAATAAGATTGTTAAGTCCACTCGGTTAAGAGATTTTGCTGTTACAAATGCAAATAAGCAACACTGTATAAAATGATTTGTAAAACTGCAACTACCTCTTGCTAGATTAGATCCCTTTATATGCTCTCTAACTAATGACATCAACACTTCATTTGTCTCTGCTCTTAGACTCTTATTATCACTTCTTTTCTCTTCACTGCATCACTTGGTAGCACTTCAACACTTCAAATTGCCAGACATTTTCTCTTTGAATTCATCCTTTAAATAAACTCTATTTTTGCCTCTTAATCTCCTTGAATATGTTTTCCTTCAATCACGCTAAGCCGTTAGATTTACTATTTGAACTACTTCAGTGAACTTGAAACTCGATTAGCCTCTTTGGCATCACCTCAGAACTTGTACTTTTCTTGGAAATAAAACCTTCACTTTTTTTCCTTAATCTATACCATAGATTTCTACTGACTCTAGGGTCAGTATGATAATATGTATGTGTATATTATATCAAAATGAGCTGTCATCATTCCCCAAAGGGAGAAGAACTACAAGCACAATGGAAGAATGACACATAAGAGTCACAAAGAAGAGTCTTTTTGGGTGGCATTGCATAAACCCCAAAAAGAGAAAGGTTGTTACCAATTTTCATTGTCACCAAGAGAAAACACAAAGGCGCATTGAAAAATAATAAAAAATGCATGACATAACATAAAATGAGAAATAGAAGAAGAGAGATACAAATAGAGGAATTTTTATGACTTTGTGATTTATTTATCACCTTGTGCCAATGGAGCAACAAGGGTCATTTAAAGAAATATAAATAAAACAAAGAGCATACATCACAACATTGGGGAAGCACAACACTATAAACATGCAAACACATAAAAGGAATCCATGACATAAGACGATCTAGTCAAGTTTATCGACTGCCCCCCAACTCAGACTGTAATGTTTTGGGAAGGCAACTCACAAGAGGAGAAACATCAATCATGACAAATAGAAAAATGGCCAGTTCCAAACAAGGACCATGTTGTAAAGATAGGTCGTTGTGTTTCTCACCAGGACTGATAGATAATTTCTGTGAAAACATGTTATCAAAAAAATGATCAAGATCTATAATCTCACAATCATCAGAATCAATAGTATCATGTGTATCATTGTTAGGCATAGATATGTCATCATAAAGAGTATCTTTTTCATCTAAATTAATTATAATAGAATCTACCATATAAATTGAATTATCATGTTTGCACATTTTTCTCTTTTTCAGATTTATTTCCTCCTTGGGATCAAGCATGGGTTGGGTAAGAGGAATGATAAAATTAGAGGGTGTATTAGGATAAGCAATGTTTTAAGAGGCACATTGATGAGCTTTAGCACCACATTTATGATAGCGGTCATGAGTATGATGGCTACATAAATTTTTACTTGAAATAGGTTGAGGTTCAGGATTAATGATCATAGGTTATGTATTCAATGATGAATGAATCCCCAAAGGAGATGTTCAACCTTGCATCTTGAGTCAGCACAACGAAAATAAAAAAGAAACACAGTGCAAAAATTTTAATCATAGGAGTTTTTATTGTCATCAATAAGAAATTACATCAAATTGACTTCAAACATGCATGGCTGTAAGGCC
This sequence comes from Thuja plicata, assembly GCA_018584345.1. Lineage (NCBI taxonomy): Eukaryota > Viridiplantae > Streptophyta > Pinopsida > Cupressales > Cupressaceae > Thuja > Thuja plicata. Next base: position 4,844,024 of record MU224574.1, read on the forward strand.
TTCCCGATTATGGCCAAATACTAAATCACTCTCAGATCCTAATTCTGATCTGCTAAATCTCAGAACTATCATCCCCAAGGATTATACTCCCTCTTTTAAGATACCTCTACACATTAAAACACATTAAATTTATACATTGCCACCAAAAGGTTGGTCCAAACAAAGAATTATAAGGAAACATGTAACAATATTTAGGATGAGACCTAAAATATGGAACACCAATCATCAAATAAGAACATAGGGATGCACAATAAAAAAATATAGGTCCACACGAATCCTAGTAACCAAGACCATAATATGGATTAATGTGTTGTTTGGGTTGGACTTGTTTAACAAGACTAAAAACATGACTGGGATTACCAATTCCCATATGATACTCAACGGGCTGAGAAGATGATGGAGGTTTGGTTGACTCAATAATATTGGTGGTATGAGATGGCAAAGGATTAGTATAAATTTGCAAATTTTGGTTGGGAGGTGCTACATATTTGTTTCCTTGATCATTGCCACCTTCAATAGATATATCATTTGAATCATTAAGGTCTTGTATCTCAAATTTCAGATGGAAACATTTTCTAGTATCATGTCTAGGATGACAGTGGTATTGGAAAAATGATTTTTGGTCAAAGGACTATGGAAAAGGTTTGGAAGGATCAATTGGTTTGATAGGAGGAAGTGTTAACATTTTAGCATTAATCAACTTCAACATCAAATTATGCAAAGGTTGAGAAAGTTGTGTAAAATTACAAGATAATTTAAAATAAGATGACAAAGGAGCAACACCTTTGGATGATGTTGCCACCTATTCGTCAACATTGTTGGACGCGTTGATTTTTATGAAGTTATTTTGTTTCTAAAATTTGTTGAAGTTGTTGGAGGAAGCATCACTCTTATCAAAAGGATCCATTAGAGTGTCACTTGGAAATGACTCACTTGAATCTGATAATTATGAAGCACTGCACACAGTTGAGTAAAGGAAGAGAAATCAGAAAGAAGAATCTTATCTCTAATGTCCTTTTATAAATTAGAAATAAAAATGCATTGAACATCATTATCAGGCACATGCTAAGAAATATGAGCATGCAAATGCTTAAATCTATAAATAAAATCGGTCACTTTTTCTTTCACACCTTGTTTACAATGCACTAAATTAGTTAAGGAGATTTGAGGACCAATGTTGTTTTGAAATTGTTGGATAAAAGCATTAGGAAGCTTGTGAAAAGAATCAATGGAATAAGGGGGTAGTGAAAAAAATCATTGTAAGGCCTTATCTCGAAAGGTCCTAGTGAACAAATTTGTCATAAACCTTTGATCATGAGAGAAATCATTACACGATGTTTGGAATGTTTTGAGATGAGTTAAAGGATCATCCTTTCCATTATAAGCCTCAAGATGAGGAATCTCCATGTAGTATGGGATCAAGACATGGATGATATATAAAGACAAAGGACTAGAAATGTCACATGTATGGATATTAAATTTGGATTGCGTCAAAGAAGCAAGTTTTTGTTGCAAAGAAGACACAATTTGAGTTAGATTGTTGATCTGGTTGGATCATTAGAATGAATTGTATGAAGAGATGTGTTGGAAGTGTTTGGCATATTGTTGGACATAGCTGGGATGGTGGGATATGAAAAGGGCACACTATGATAAGTGGAAATGGTTGCAGGAAATGAAACACTTGGCATACTTGAAGGAAAAACAGGAGCACTAGGATTAGGAAGGCTCACATGAATAGGAATGGAAAATTGAAGGGAAGTTGTGATGATAGGTAGAGAATAAGTAGAAATGGAGGGAATCAAAGTGGGAATAGGATTTAAAATTTCAATGCTAGGAGGAGGTTGAGTATATCCTATCTCTTGAGAAGCTTCTTGAATGGGCTTAATATTGTTATGAACAATTTGAGATAAGGAATGAAGGGAATCAATACCATGTTCATAATTTTGGATGTACTTATTTAAACCACCAATAAAGGCTAAATATTCAGAATTAGAATGTTCTTGACTTAACCAATGTTCAAACTTGTCAATGTCCATGGAGAGCTTTTGGATTTTCTCGAGAGAAAATATTAAGGCTTCCTCTTTATCAGGAGAAGAGTGGGAAGAACTATTCTCAAGAGATGGGGGAAATTCATGGTTATGCATGTTGGTATCACCACAATTTAGAAAGAAAGAAGGTTTGAGATTAAAGGAACCCATATGTCTTTAGCTTCTCCTAACGAGAATACAATTTGAAGGACTGAAAGTAATAATGCTCATGTAAGAAAGGAATGAAAGGGAAATGAAAAAGACGTGTGATTAAAAATAGGAGATATTTATATAAAACACAATAGTAATGTAGATCTAACCCAATTATAAGAATAAAAGAATTAATGTGTTTTTTGATTAAGGAGATATCCAAATCCATAAATTGTAGCACTATGATGTGAACTTGTTAGTAAATGAAATTGCCACTATGCTTTCCTTACAAATTGCTGAATGATTAATGACAAATATTTACTAACATAGGATAAATCATTACGAAAGAATAATTTTCCTCTGCTTAAAGGGGCATCTCCCTCAATATGTAAAGGTATATTTGATTTAATTTCTCCTCTCCAAGAAATTAAATAATTGCAACTAGCAAAATAACTTACTAATGGCACACAGACTATTAATAAGTTTTGACATAAATAATAATAGAAATTAAAATGAACACGAATATTTTTGAATACTCAGAGCCAACAAAATCCAAATAATTTTATAATCTTCAACAAAACAATTTCAAATATTGATAAAAACACAGTTCATCAATATTCCTCTAAAGATGACACACAGGTCATTTCCCCTGTCATAGCACACAGACTACTTCAAAGAAATAATTTCATAAGGAAATCCATCAAATATTTTCACTTTGCATAAAATTATTTTGGTTACAATCTTTCCCGTAGAGGAGGGAACCAAGAACAAGAACCCCTTTTACAATCAAAATTATTTCCCTTTTAAAGAAATCACATCCAAGTAGTTAGGTAACTACCCGTGACTTCTTCTTACCCCACTTACAATTCCATTTCACGGGAATCTTACATAGTTACATTGTAGTGATTAATTCTTAAAAGAATTAATTTGCATGTAATTTATTTTCATCCACATTTAATCTTGTATGAAGTAATATTCACACATTACAATTATAATTAATGCATTATAGAATTAATTATGTGTATGGTTGAAATTTGGTAGCTTCACATTTAATTAATTTTAATAATAATAATAATAATATTTAGTTCTTTGAAGAATTAAATATAAACATACAAATTAATTTATAAACAAAATTTATATGCTACCTTAAGTTTAAAACATGTGATAACATTGGCTCTGTCTAGGACTGCATTCTGTGCCAGGATGCAGAGAACTCCATAATATCTGGTGCTTTATTTATTGGGTCACAGAGTCATCATTCAAATATTTTAGAATCTAAATCCTGCAATATGAATAAAATGACCAATAGCGATGAACAACATTTACGAAAGAGACCATGTTCACTATTATTGCTGAAAATGTTGCTGCTCTTGTATTCTCAACACCAAGCTTGTAAACAACCAGCCAACTCAAAAATAGGTGGATAAATATTGTGCCAAAGGAAATATAAGCACTGAGCACCATAATACTCTATGCCAATTTAAAGTTCCGCAGCCACTAGCTGGGCATCAAGTCCCTGACTAATATGCATCAGCAGCGGTATTATCTTCACCACAAACCTCATCGCTTCCAGCACAGAGCTCCACCCGCATAACCAACCTTTCATGTTTGAGATCCTAGATCAAGCACGATAGTTGAGCCTTCATCACCTCTGTACATAGTGTCAAAGTTGCAATATATGTCAAGTTTCATGCAGTCTCGAATGCTTCCCCACTTCTCACGTACATTTCCAAGGTTTACTCTCCATAGATCACTTTTGAGCATTCAAATATTAAAAATTCTTGTACTCGCATGCATTCCTCTTTATCACGTTATTTTTGTTTAATGCAATGTTTCCAGAGACTCGCACCAAAAACAAAAATTTAAACCAATGTCGAGGCTTTCAATTTTTTACAAACCATGCTCATCACCCAACTTTAAATTGGACTTCAATAATTTCTAAATCTGTTTGCAAACTTTGTCTGGGCAACCATATTTATATATATATCGGACATTAAGATCATGGTATTCACCATGAACCCTATATCCATTTGTGCTTTGAATTTTATTGAATATTTAAGTGCTTGAAAGCATACTGGACTCCAAACATAATTAAAACTCTTGAATGTCCACAGTAGGGCCCGTGACTTGAAGTGTGAGGACCAGGCTAGTTTGGATATTGCAACTCACAAATTCTCTTTGCAGAATCTACTTTTTGCTAAAGAAAGCATGCCAAATCCATACGATATTGTTGTCTTGGGGGGACAGAGACCAAATCCATAAAATGGTGCAGCACTCCATTCAGCACGGTTGGCAGATTGTGGTGCGCAGTGGTTTTGCCCAACTATCAATCATCTCCTCTATGCCCTTAATATTTTCTGCGCCATATGGGATTTCTCTTCTTAGACTGCTAGTGATTTAGGGTTTACCAGCATATTATTGTATGATGTAAGAATTTCTCCACCTTTTAGCCACCTTGAAATTATTTAATTTGATCATTCCATTTATTGATTTTTTGTTGTAACAACCCACTAAATTCAAATTGTGAGGATAGGGGAATACATATGTGTAAATGATTTTTGTGAGCTGGAGCACTGTTATCAGCTATCAAAGACAAAAGCCAGTGAATTGTGGATGTCCTCCTTGATTATTTTGATCTTGCCAACATTTGAATTACCAGGTCCAACATGATAATGGGGGTATTTCTATGATAGTCCCAAGATTATATGCCAAAACAAAATACACATATCCAATAGAATGGAATTGAACTTGTAGCTGAATGTATTTAAGGGCTACCAACTCCATATCAAAAATATAACAAAGGAGATTTTAATGTAAATAAACTTCTCCATTTAGGGACCCATTTTTTACTATTTCTCACATAACCGCACCATATGATCATATGATCTTTATCCATGCACAATGAAAAAAATAGGTTGGTCCTTTAATTGAATCTATTTTCAAAACATGGATGATTCAACGAAAAGGGAAAATAGTTCACCCATTGTAACCTTATTGAAGACAAAAACTGACTGACAAAACAAAAACAGAGGCAAGCCAAAATTGCAAAATGAGAACCATTATTTACAATGGAAGGGAGAAAGACTAGAAAAGGCTAAATGTAACCATTGACGGGCTGGCTGAAATATGAGCCCTTTCGATTTAAAAAAAGAGTGAAATGAAGGTAGATTTTGCAAGTAAATCAACAACACCAATGATATACTAGTGAGAAATGTGGAAGGTATGGGAGGAAAAATAAACAGAGGTTCAAAAAATTCTTCATGGATAAAAAGATTTTGTGCATAATGGAATGAAAAACTAATCTCTTGCATTTCTTTCTTTTTAGTTGAATTCAAAAATTCAACAGATTCCCCCGTACCTTGAATGTTTTGCACCTTTAATTGCTCATGCGGTTCATCACTAAAGGTAGATTGCTGCTTCATTCCAGTAATTTCCTCTTTCTCACATACTTTCACAAGAGGTTTTTTTTGGATTAACACAACACCATAAAATGATTTTAAAAATGGCACTTCTTTTATAACATCTCCTGTGACTTCAATGATTGGATTCTCTCTAAATGATGAAACAAATAGATAAATATCCAAATTTTCTTCATCTCTTGCGGGAATCCAATCTTTTAAAATTTCTGGATATTTATCGAAGGCTTTCCAGAATTCACCTTCAACAGAGTTGCCAACCTCCATCCTTGGGGAGGTACCTCAAGATTTTTGGAAATCAAATGCACAAGGCACTTCGGTCCCCAGCGGAGTTGCCAAAAACTGTTAGTAAATGAAATTACCACTATGATTTCCTTCCAAATTTTCCAATGATTAATGAAAAATCTTTACTAACATTGGATAAATCATTACGAAAGTATAATTTTCCTCTGCTTAAAGGGGCAGCTCCCTCAATATGTAAAGGTATATTTGATTTAATTTCTCCTCTCCAAGAAATTAAATAATTGAAACCAGAAAAATAACTTACTAATGGCACACAGACTATTAATAAGTTTTGGCATAAATAATAATAGAAATTGAAATGAATGCAAATATTTTTGAATACTCAGAGCCAACAGACTCCAAATATTTTATAATCTTCAACAAAACAATTTCAAATATTGATAAAAACACGGTTCATCAATATTCCTCTAAAGATGACACACAAGTCATTTCCCCTGTCATAGCACACAGACTACTTCAAAGAAATAATTTCATAAGGAAATCCATCAAATATTTTCACTTTGCATAAAATTAGTTTGGTTACAATCTTTCCTGTAGAGGAGGGAACCAAGAACAAGAACCCCTTTTACAATCAAAATTATTTCCCTTTTAAAGAAATCACATCCAAGTAGTTGGGTAACAACCCGTGACTTCTTCTTACCCCATTTATAATTCCATTTCATGTGAATCTTAGATAGTTACATTGTAGTGATTAATTCTTAAAAGAATTAATTTGCATGTAATTTATTTTCACCCACATCTAATCTTTTATGAAGTAATATTCACACATTACAATTATAATTAATTCATTAAAGAATTAATTATGTGTATGGTTGAAATTTGGTAGCTTCACATTTAATTAATTTTCATAATAATAATAATAATAATAATAATAATAATAATAATAATAATAATAATAATAATAATAATAATAATAAATTCTTTGAAGAATTAAATATAAACATACAAATTAATTTATAAACAAAATTTATATGCTACCTTAAGTTTAAAACATGTGATAACAGAACACATACAATTGAGATCTAGATATCAAATGCATAAATAATTTACACAAAAGGGGCACTCAAGTATACAATGTAAATATTATCCAACTATCAAATTAAAAGATAATATGCATGAAAGCGTTGGGTTCACCAAAATGTATAGGGGAAAATGGTGAGAAATGCTAAGGTAGAGATCACTCACTAGATTCATTTTTTTATTGTTGTTTGTGTGTAGGGGGCTATACAATTGGGAAATAGACAAACCCAACCTCTTTTTACCCAAGCTTGATTAGCACAACCCAAGATGAAGGGTGAAAATGCAAAACCTAGATGCAAAGGGAGGAGGATAAGACCCATTTCCGCTATTAAGGAATTAATGGAATTGACTAATTAATTAATGAACAAGTATTGATCTAAAAAGTAAATAAGGATGACTGATGCAATGAAAGATATGAAAGTAAATTCCAGATTGGAGAAAGATTTGTGCACCTTGAAATGAATTAGGAGGTTATATGCCTTGAAACTACAATTTTCAGTCCCAAAGATGTCACAAACTGAAACCATTATGGATCTGGGACCCTAACACTTGTAAATTTTGACTATGAAAACTCTGAGGCCTCTAAGAACAAGTCAAATTTTTAGATATAATTTGAGCTTTGACTACACCCCATTTTTTTTTTATTGTGTACTTTTCGGTTCCTATCTCTGAGATAACCCCAAAAATGCCCGAATACAGTTCCATAGATCCTGAAACTCGTTCCCGCACACAAAAAAAGGGAAATTATTTTGTGGAAAGGGGCTCAAACCTTGGTCAAGCCTTGATTCAGGAATTAACCTTGAAATTGATATGTAAATGCAAATCTAAAAAGGAAAGGAAGGTAAATGTTTGATTCACATTGTGTAAAACCATCATGAACGGATGTAGAAATCACACAAATTCATGAAGATGCTTCCATTTGAACTTGGAATGGAGATGTAGGAAGATCAAGGATGTCCTCACCAATATATGAGATCCATAATCACCATTTCTTGATCATGAATGTAGTTATGCCACTTGAAGAAGAATGGAATGGACCTCCTTGTGCCACTTGAGAAGCTCTCTACTTGGCCATCATGGGAGAGAAATCTTGCGTCAAAGAAGGAGATTGACCAACTTGAATTATTTCTATGAAGAAGACTTGGAGATCTTGGATGGATGTCTTTCCTTCACCACTTGAATGCTTCAATTCTTGAATGCTTATGCTTGCATAATATTAGTTTTTCTTGTATGTTCATATATGTATTGCAATATGAGAGGACAAAGCATTATTTTATACTCATTTTGAGATTCAAATGTGGGCAGACCAAATAATAAAATAAATGGGAAAGACATAGGAAGAAGGGTCCCAACATCAAGATCTAGGCCCAATAAAGACAAACCCATAGGGGGTGAAGTAAAAGGTTTACCTCACCCCTGGTGGTGTAGTCAAACTTCGAGTGTACCCCTAGGTAAAAATTGCCTAGGGCGGGGATGGAGACCCATCACAGGATGTGAAAAAGAAGCCAGGAAAAAAGGACAAATGGGCATAACCCACAATCAGATCTCAAAATCACCAAAATGGGGTCAATAGGTCCTAAAATACATCCAATTATGGGTGCTAAATTTTTAGGATGATATAGTAAGAAAATAGGAGCTTGGGTAGAAAAGGTTATGGAATATGATATAGAAATTAAGCCCACCAAGTTGGTTAAGGGGAAGGGTCTATGAAAGATGATGACAGAGAATGAGCCTAAGATGATAGAATACATACCAAAGGTGTTTCTCTTAAGTCTACAAGATCTGTGGTTCTCAGATATAGATTACTCTCTTAATAATGTCGAATGTCTAGAAAACCTCTCTCCAAACTAGAAAAGAAATTTGAGAATGAAGGCTAGAAAATATGTTATTTGGAATGATAATATGTATAAGAGGGATATCGACGAGACTTTTCTCAGATGCATGGATACAAAACAAAAAGAAAAACTATTGAAAACTTTCCATGACGAAGCTTGTGGGGGTCACTATTCATCTATTGTCACAACCTTTAAAATCTTAAGTTAATGCTATTACGGGTTGGGATGTTCAAGGATCCCTACCACTAGGTATCTATGTGTGATAAGTGTAGAAAATTCACTGGTAAGCCTTAGTTATCTACCCTGTCTCTAAAAAAAGTGGTGATAGAGAGACCCTTCCAGCAGTGGGGATTGGATTTTATTGTCCCATTCAACCCAATATATAGTGTTGAACATATCCATATCCTCACAAAAACAAACTACTTCACTGAATGGGTGGAAGCCATAGCTCTGAAGAGAACAACTATTGAAGTGGTCTATGAATTTATTAAGGAAAATATTCTAATATGTTTTGGTGTTCCCTTGAAAGTAGTGATAGATAACACAACTTATTTTACCTCTACTGAGATTAGACAGTTATACTATGACAATGACATCTCACTTGCTCACTCATCTGACTATTATCCTTAGGAAAATGTCCAAGCTGAGTCCAACAACAAGAATTCGATTAACATCATGAAGAAATTGGTCATAGAGAATCAAAGAAACTGGCACAAGAAGTTTCATAAAACTCTTTGGGTAGATAGAAAAACAACAAAAAGATAGATCAGTATGTCTCCTTTTGAACTAGTATATGGAATTGGAGCTAGTTTGTCATTACCACTAGAATTATCTACTTCTAAACTATAAACAGTGGTGGAGGATTTTATTTTCCAATATTCTCTTGTGAAGAGAATCATGTACTTGAAAAATATTGAAGAAGAAAGGGAAGAAATGGTGGATTGAATTACATTATATCAGGCCAAAATCAAGATAATCTTTGATAAGAAAGCCATACCTAGGAAAATCATGGAGGGATATATGGTATTATTATGGGATAAAAAGAGAGAGCCTAAAGGTGTGCACAATAAATTTGACTCATTGTGGAAGGGACCATTTAAAATCCACCAGATCTATAGAAACAACTCATTTAAGTTGGCTTATCCTAAAAAAAATTCTTATCATTGTCATACAAAGGACAAGGCTTGAAGTTGTACCAGATGTAAATTCATAGAAAGCAGGTAACCCCTATAATTGTATCATAGTAATTTTAGGTTTTTGTCTTTCCTGTTAGGTTTTTTTGTTGCGTCTTTCTGTTTAGTTCAGTTTTTTTGTGTGCATCTTGTTTTTGTGGTCGATCCTTCATTCAGTCCGTTTGCAAAACTAGAGACACTAAGTTCATTGCTTCATCCCTCTCGGTCTTTGTCCCTAGTCAGAGCTAGTTGTTGCCCCATTTTGGTATCTATGGTAAAAAAGGTCTAGGTTAAGCTTTCCTCCCCTTTAAAACCTCCTTATCTTAGTCATATTCATCATAGTTGGGATTTTGAGATTTAGGTTTTGAGATTTAGGTGTTGTTTAGGAACTATCATCAAAATCTGAGTCTTCAGATGGAACAATCCTTTTCTTCACTTTTTTTTTTTGTCTTTGGTCAGTAAATTTAAAAGTTTTTATTATTATTCATAAGTCAAGCATCAATGTTAACAAGAACTTCCAAAACCACCTTTGGAGTCCAAAGAAAAAGATGGAACCAAATAAAAAATAAAATAAAAAGTGGAACAATTCATGAAGAAATGATCATTCGGAAGGGAAACATAGTTCTAGAAGAATTGTCTGGATTCCAACATTCAAATGGAACAAAGGGAATCTGAAGAGAGATCATTGAAATAAAGAAGCACAGAAAGAAGGCTCTATTGTGGGACAACCTTCTATTTTCGAAAGGAGAATGTGAACTAGAGAAAGTCAAAGGAATAGATAGAGAATTTTCAAAAAAATAAAAGAATAGTTGAGAGGTTAAGTTCTAAAATGACTATCAAGATCTGAAGGATAGAGCGGAACCTCTAAAATTTGCATCATGACATCTCCAAAACTCACTTACCATCACTGCATCAGATATGCCAACAACCTATTGTTCATATCACTTTTCATGGATACAACTTAGATTATTTTGCCTTTTATTTGAAAGGCTTAGATGCCATTGGAAGGACTTCAATGACTGACTATAGGCTATGTTTTTATTTTTTTACATTATCATTCTTCTTAAATTCCTCTATTCTTCTATAAAATATAATGTAGTAGTTATTACTACAAGGCCTCATTTTGTACAAGGCCTCATTTTGTTTATTTATTTTATTCTCCTTGTCACTGTTTGATTTATTTTATACTATAGAACATATGTTAGTAGAATGGATAAACAATGATTAATGGTATAAGCCTTGGTCCTATACTTGTTTGAGTAACAAAATTACAAATTGAATGTATATATGTACTTTAGATATGTTCAACAACCACTTTACTTTTAAAACAACCATATAGATGCATAAATTACACAAGTTATGAAATTTGTTAAAGGTATGCTTACAACTAATTAATCCTCATCCATTATGAAGAGTATCATTCACATCGTCTCCCAAGATATATTAGTACAAACACTGATTGTGTTGTTCACACCAGCAACTCATGACAAGGTAATACTTATGAAACATTTCAATGAAGGGATCATTGCCAATTCTATTTAATTTCCTCAAGGTGGTGTAGGATCCATAGGTTAATCTACGTTTTCCATAATGAAAGAGATCGACTGTCAATATTGAATGCTAAACCCTAAAATCATTCCCCCCATGTCTCTTTTCTTGCTCATAGTTTGCAAATTGAATGTGTAGGTGTCGAGTAGGACATGTGATAATACACAAGACCATTATTATAAATCTCTCACATAAATTTTCATAATTTTTTTCACTTAGAAGAAATTGATTTGTTAAGCATTCTAAACTTTTTCTAAATTTTTCCTATGTGGAAATAAAATTTAGTTATAGATGTGAATATCTTAAAATATTCAAAGAAAATTTAAAGATATGATATATAGATATTTTTCAACCTATATATATTTAAAAGCACTTTATTTAATGACAAATTTCATATTGCAGGCACCTAATCTTTTACAATTAAAAAATTATTTGGTTTAAAACTATATTGTTTTGAATTCAAAATTACCACATTCTATAAAAATAAAATTTAATTTTGAATTATTTTAAGTGGGCTGGTTATTGAGCTGAAATCTAGAGTATGGAGATAATGTTTCTGTTGATCCCTAATTGGCTCGAGGCCTAAATAAGGGCATTTAAGAAGCTCTACATATGGGGGACCTTATACACTATGCAAAGTGACCTCCATGATTTTAGAAGCTGACTCTTCTTATTTTTCTTTTTGGAGGGTAGAGAGAGGAGAAAGGGAAACAAATACTTGCAGGCGATTTGCCAAAACTTTTGCAGCTTCCTTGAGTCCCCCTCAGAGGCAATAAAAAACTAGGAACACCTCATCCTTAGGCACATAAACCATAGGATCTTCATAATATGAGAGGGAAAATATACAAAAGTTAGATGGACATAGTGCAACACCTCATAATCTCCTTATATGAAAACCTAGTTTAAGGCTTGCAAGAGCGGTTCCTAAATCTATTGAAACAACTACCCAAGAGAATGTTGTTCAGTAAGATGTCATAGCATAACTCATATTGCAAATGTTGAAAGAGTATTAAACATGATCCAAATGATTGCACTCTATGAAAAAATTATAAAATCTCAAAAAGTAAGAGATGATAGCTATGTCCCTCTAGAATGACATAGAGCTTAGGATTATTCAAAAAATCAGAGAAAGAAAAAGTAAAAGAAAGGAAGGAATAGTCCAATATATCTCCTCTTTTTGATTATTTGAATACTAGCTAGGGTCGAAGAATGAAACACTAGCTATTTTGAGTGTTCCCCAAGACGAGTGACCTACAGACTCTTACAATAACTCCTCCCTAAAGAGGCTCTGATTGAAATCTAAAGTTAAAAATTGTTTTTTAAAAGTGCCTTTGGGCTTTATATAGAAAAAATACCTGGAGTTGGACCTCATAAATGTTATTGGAAATTCTTATGTAAATTCGGTGTGTGCAAAGAAGGTACTCTTGAAAAGTGATATGCAAAAACAACGACAAATTGAAAAGGTGGTGCACATTTTAAGAACTCAAAAAGTGCCTCAAGGTTTGTCGTCGAATGTGGAAGTAGTTCCATCTCGTGATCAAAACTAGGACACATGCATCAAAATGGTGGGATTTCTTGAAAAATTGTTGCCAAAGTTGGTTGGGAGATGCACGGAGTTGACATGTGGTGATCTGATGGGTGAACCTACCAGAGAGAAAAGTTGTTACAATCCAAGTCTGGTGAGTGTGGTGCACCCTTATTTTGTGAACTCTAACATTCATGTCGCTGTTGTAGACGGTAGCTATAGTTTCCTTTTGGATTAACAACTGTAATACAACCCAAAAATTTGACGTTGAAGTTGAAAATATTAAGTAAATTAAAGTAAATACATAATAAGATAAATTTTGTTATCAATAACAATTGAAAAATCATTTACTTTTAATATTTAAATAAGAATAATTTTTAAATTAGTTTTAAATATTTTTAAAAGTTTGGTGAATGTCTTATAATTAGTTCCTGCTAGGGCAGGATACTTATGCATTCATGCAAAAAAATTTGCTATTACTTTAGCCAATAGGAGCATTGAATTTAAAAAATTGAAAAAGAACTCTATAGTTGACATTTTTAAAATGTTTTAATAATTTACAAAATGTTTTTTTTCTCTTTCCCTATTGGTTCATATTGTAAAAAATTAGTAGAGAAAATGAATTTAAAGTTATATAATAATAATAATAATAATAATAATAATAATAATAATAGTTTGGCTACAGTCCCAAGACAGGACATCACTAGACACATTTTTTAAATTATTAATACTCAATTGTGAAGAGCCACATAATATCTAGGATAAGGTGGATGCATTTATTCTTTATAATTACACATAGTGGTAATAGTTGTCCCAATTGTCAAATTGAAATTATTGTTTGTGAGACAATATAGATAGTTTATTTTATTACTTATTTTAGTCCCATCATAGCAACTGTTTACAGCTGATTATACGGGATTTTTTTTTGTCTTCCAAGGCCATAGTTTACTAATGTCTTTTCTCAAAAAAGTTTTCCAAAAAATCTTTATTCATTGAAAACTTGAAAACTTTGCACATTTAATTGCTTCCCAAAAAGTCTTTATGTCATTGAATGAAGGTTCTGTTTACAGTTGATTATACAGGATTTTTTTTCTCTTCCAAGGCCATGGTTTACTAATGTCTTTTCCCAAAAAAAAATTTCAGAAAAGTTTATATTCAATGAAAACTCTGCACATTTAATTTCTTCCCAAAAAGTCTTTATTCATTGAATGAAGGTTAAGGGTTTGGAATTGTTAATTAATAATAAAAAAAGGTTTCTCCATATCTATATAGTCATCCATTGTATGTGTAATTTCCACAGCTAAGTTATAGAGAAGTTTTTTTGAGTTTTATGAGATGTTCTTCTGAGTATTGTGTTCTTGGAAACATTTAAGGTAATGATCTCATTTATCTCATCATGTACTCTAATTTTTGTCTATTTTCCTCAATGTATCTCTGTGATATTTTGCTCCTCGACTTTTTATTTGTTTTCCTCCACTTATATGGTTCTCTGATCTTCTACTCTTATTTCTATTTGAAGTTTTCATTATATTTGGTTCATTCCATCACAGATTTAAATTGCCTATTCAATCAAATTGATAGTGTTTAGTTGATTTCTTTATATCCATCCAGAAACCAACTTCGGAAGCGGTGGATCTATGCGACAGTCAACTAGAAGCTTGAAATCTTGAAGAGGTTTGTAACTTATATCCACTCCATGTTGATATTTTTTTCAAACACAAGTTCTTGTCTACTATCCTCTTTTAGCTATTGCACTACTTGGGAAATGCTCTACAGGCATTCTCTAATTTTTAAAGAGTCCTTTTTATTGTTACTTTCTGGACTGGGGCCCCATAATTATTGCCTAGAATTTATTATATCTAGAAAGAGATGAAATATAGTATTTTTAATGTAGGTATAGCAGGCACAATTATAATATATTTACCAAAATAGTTAAACAAGCCCGAGAAAAGTCTGCATTTAAAACATTTTTTAAAACATTTAACCAAGACACTCTCAAAAGAAATGCTTATCAAACTATTTATGAAATAGACATTCTAAGAACCAATTATGTAAACAACAAATTACACTTTGGTAGATCTTCTAGCCTAATTCCATGCAATTTAAAGGAAAATTCACTATGATTAACATAGAAAATACACCCGAATGCTTCAAATACTCACAAACACAACACTTTAGATGTCTAAAAATACAAAGTCCTAGATGATATGCAATTGTGATGTGTAAATGCAGTTCTCTACACTTAGTCAATCTTCTTATTCAGCATCACTGACCAATTTTAGCATAGCTCCTCTACCAGGAAAAACTCTGCGATCTTGTGGCTGCTACTTCAATGGTGTTTTCACGGGTCCTTTTCTCAATCTTTTCCTCTCTCTTCTTGACTCTCTTCTAATATCAGATTCTGATTTCACTTTTTAAGAATCATTATCATCACTTTTATAATTGACTTAAGCATTCTCAGATAACAAACTACCCTTCATTGATTCACCAAGTATGTCCCATGCCATCATGTCTATGTCTGTCCTATTTATTCCAATGTTGTCACGAGGACATCTTTTGTAGAGATATATAATAAATGTATCTCTGTAAAACAAAATGGGAGGTACTTTTGATCATCCTGTCTTTCTAGCCTTGTTAACTTTTCAAGAGTATATGTACTGATCTACATAGCATTACTCTCTTAACAATCAGGAAAAAATATGGATCTCTGTAATATGAAAATAATCATTTACTCTGATTTCCCCCACCCAGTATAGGGCTGTAGCAGAAGAATTTTATTTGCACTCTGCACCATATTTTTATAGTAAATTAGCAGAAGACAACAAGATTGGACTATATGTCAGAGGACTACACTTACCATATCTTCATTCATAGATATAGAAAGGATAAGCTGATTGTTGAAGTTACTTTTTGTATGGACAATATGACAAACCACTGCACAACTATGTGATTATATAGATACAAAAAGAAATGGTTAGAAACATATTGGTTAAATATTCATTGGTAGAATTCCAAAAAAAGGAAATATAGTGACTATATGTGCCAGTAATGCATGCTGGTATAAGACAGATTGATAACACTGTACTTGAAAGGTTTTTATATCTCTATTGCAATTATCAAAGTAGTAAAAGAGATCTGTAACATTAAATGAGATGATGCATGGATAACTTATTGTAATGCCAGAGGATACTGCGTACCAAGTGAAATAGATTTCGTGATACAAATGGGGAGTGAAAGGTTAAACTACAAAGAGTTTCTTTGTTTCTCCCTTCTCTTCCAACCTTGTCCCATATTTGCCTCAATTTTGCTTCTTTATTCATGATTCTGACCCCTTTCCACCATCCACTATCTCTCTCACTGAACCCCCTTGCCGCCATGAGCCTTCATTTCAGAAGTCATTTTCCTTGTTATGTAGAACTTGCGTCCTCACACAAAGGATGTTTATTCTCAGTCACTCATCCAATTTAATGAGACACCTATGATATTAAATGCATTTGTGGATGCCCATGCCTTCACATGTATTTCTTCATTGGAAATCCCTCTCAATTAAATGTATTGTCTCCTATGTTCTATCCAAGTGTCCTTAGAGACTACCCCAGTTGGTAAACCATTTAATTTTTCTATCTCTATCGCAGTGTAAGAAATGAGGATGTGATAGATGATAAAGTAAAAATGTGAACTTAGGAAGAAAAATCACTTTCACAACTTATTAAGCAATTATTTCAAGCATAGTGTCTATCCAAAAATGGGAACTTTGGAACTTTCCAAGCGAAAACAAATTGGTGGCTAGAAAATAGATCTGAAATCGATTCTACTTTTCTAGCTCACTACACCCATAGAATAATTTAGAGTTGTTTCCTAAGGTTAATCTCAGACAGTTAAGCTTGAAGAATTGATCTTCTACTATGCGAAGAAAATAAGGCGATAAAATGATTGTTGGCAAGTGAGTTTTAATATGTAATTAGCTAGTAGTGCATAGACTTGGATTGTACGCACATGAGTAGTTGGGACAGGTTCATTCCTTGACGAGATTTTTAATGTTCACTGTGAGGAAGGGGACACATGTTTCTGCCCACAGAGGTGCAATAAATTTGTGATTTATTTGAGGAGACCAATTTTTTGACTGGTGTGGTGTTAATAACTGAATTCATGATAGTCTGAATTATATTTTTATTAAATCAATGAAAGAAAGTCTGCATCCTCACTGTGCCAAGATAAAGGTACTGGAGAGTGTTGTTTTCCACAGCCCCAGACAAGATGTATGCGAGAAGCAAGTTAGAAACCATCAATGCACAATGAAGTGGATAATTAATTTCCACCCATCCCCCGATCCCCAAAGGAATGGGTCGACATGGCATATTAATGGCGTGGGAGCTCCCTCCCTTAAATATCATCTGATGTGCTTTGATTTGAAATGGCTTTCAAACCTCGCCAAGGGATAGAGTAGGTGGGAAATCATGGCAAGGTCATATTATCTGTGAGGGATGGCAATGAAGTAATTTCCCCGCCTACTAATTATAAGTTGTCTCCTCTCTCTTTCCACTGGCTTAATGCGAAAATTGAATCTTACAGCCTTTTCCTTCCCTTCCTGAAAAGACATCCTCCTTGTTTTACCTATAACTTATTTCCCTCGAGCAGGTTTCCATGCATAATAAAATGCACATTGTCTCTTACATTCACTCACGTCGACCCTTCATTAACTTTTCATATCTCTTAATTTATGAGGACTTAAAAAAAAATGTGTAGAATTTAGAGTTCCTTGGAATTTCAATAATTGTTCACAATAGAAATGGAGTTTAACATCACTAGAAAATTATGTTATTTTGTTGTTTGTCAACCAACCTTGTTTATATTCATATCATTAATATATGAATACAAATAACTCTGCAATCTCATAGAATCCCATAATTCTATCTTAATAAATGTTTCTCTTATTTACCCCTTTGTTCAACATTAATAAATCATATTGAATGCAACCCAATTTAGTATCTTGTTTGTTTTTTTATAAAGTTGTGTGAACGCTACTCATATAATAACTGTAATGTATATCCTATGTTTTCATTATTTTAATATATTTAAGTGGCACACTCTACTAATGAGGGGGAATGTTGTAGAAATAAACATTGTAATAGTCAGTTTCCCCTTGAAGTGGACTAGGACTATTTATGTTGTACTTATAAATATCATCTCTATTCAAAACCATATGTAGAATGGTTAATTCATCGTGTGTATGAAAATTTCCTTTAAAAATGTTTTAATCTTTTCTTGGAAGTGACTCACTTTTTTTTATTCACCCAAATCATATACAACTGTAGGAAGAGAACCGCGAAGACCAATCAACAACTTCATCGCCAAATCTGTTTAGAAGAAACCAGAAGGTAAGGTTTTTAAATTATATCCTTGTTGGTATCCAATAGGGACATGGATTTTTAAACTTGTGATTTGTGTTTTCGAACCACTTTGAACCTTAGTTCAAAGTAGTTCGAAATGGTTCTATTTGCAAATCTGCAGACCTGGGAGTTCAGTAACTCAGTTCAAGAGTACAGAGGTCATC
>MU224574.1:4864894-4878274 GCA_018584345.1 Thuja plicata
AGCTGGTTGTGTATTTGGAAAGGATATTTCATCTTTCTTTCTCAGTTTCTTTCTATAGTGTAGTTTTTAGGTAGATATTTTCTTATAGTTTTTAGTGTTAATTTTCTTTCCAGTTGGTTAAATCTTTTGCTTCTATTTTGTTCTTACAAATAGAAGTTTGTAAACCTTTAATGCTTTCAGGTTAAAAGCATTATCAGTTTTAGTGTAAACTTATTCATTGTAAATCTTACACGGGGAGCTGTACCCGGTTAATTCAGAGGGCGCTTACGTTCTTCATGGCGAAGTGACCCAACTGTTGGTGTTGGTTGAGTCTTCTTATTTGGGCATTTTGGGGTCAATTTGTAATCATTTTCTTCGAAGGCAAATCTGTTCACCAACAATCCTCCATAATTTTTTTCAATTATGTTTTTTTCATTTGTCGAGTTACATATGATTGAAAATTTTATAATAAGACAGGAAAAACAAATGTACTTTTATATTCTCTTTCTTTTAGAACAGTTCTCATAAATACTTGATCTTTGTTACATCTCAATAAATATTTTCCTTATGGCCACACATAACAATATTAACAAATATATAAATTTTGTATAATTCTTGAACCTAAGAAGTTAGTAATCATCTATTTAGTTTGGTAGATCCTCACCATTTTCATTTACTGAGTATTGATATCTACACTATAGCAGAATGTACAAGTCAAGAATAAATCAACGTGTATACATTCCAAAGCCACAATGGGACTGTCTTATTATAGGACCAATTGATTCCATTACAATGGGATATGTTTTCTGCATCAATTGTCCAAAAGTCGAACAATCATTAAGGTTGATACTAGTTGAGAAATTTCTCACCAACAGCCTTGGAACAATCTATTACTCTGACATCGTGTCATGCTTCCTATCGAACTGCATGGACCTAATACAGAAACCTGATATTGTGCAAAATTTAGCGAAAGCTTATTTAAAGGATTACTTCCTTCCCAAAATTGGGTATAAGGAAATTCTTGCTGCTTATGTCACAATAGAGAGTGATGCTCTTGTTGAGGTTTGTTCTCCCACAAAACACTCAAAGAATGTGACGCTGCATCTTATGTATTTAGTGCACTCCAAATAGAACTCAGGAATAATTGTGAACTTATTTTTACACATGCACTTGATGTGCATCGTGTTCACTTGGCTCGGGAACTTACAACAAGAGTTTTAGATGTCTTCAGTGCACTAAGGTTTCTATGCATGCATGTGATTCCTTCTATGCCTGCCCATGTTCAATAAACACAATGACTCCAAACAACTAGTTTTTGCACAAGCAAATGTCAATGCTACACAACCTTCTTTTGCGACCTCCTCCTAATTTCTAGTATATTTGTATTGTCTATGCATGCTAATATTATGGTCATAGAGCTGTATTAATGCCACAACTGTTACAATGCACAATATCTATGTAAATACAGTATATTTCCTTTTAATAAATGTACTGATGCATAATTAAAGCTATGTTATGTAATTGATGTATACTCTCGTATCTAATTTGTACAAAATTTCTTTTCATACACGAGTTTAATTGTGCTCCACCTTCTTTTTCATACCCATGCCTCATGTTCAACAATGACATCTACCTTACAACTCCTTTGTACAAAATAAAAGGTTAATGTTGTACATCCTTCCTATGTGTTGTCTTCATAATTTGCAACATATTTGTATTATCTATGTATTGTGTTGTTGTGGACATAAAGTTATATTAATCCTATAATTGTTACTATGAAAAACATATCTATGAACATAAAAATTTCCCCTTCAAGAAATGTAATGCCATACATTGAAAGTTATATCATGCTATTAGTTTACATTTTTTGAGCAATTCTCAAAAATGTTACTTCGTGCAAACAAGATTGATTTTTCCTACAGTGCTCAAAAATGGATTTTGTTACTACAATTGGGGCATTTGACAAAGACAAAAATCATATTTCTCAAAGTCCCGAATCTATGCTCATACAAAAAATTGAAGAACTCCCAGAGGAATTTCAAAGAAACATATTACAAATATATTTGTATGACAATCCTGTTCCAATATTTAGATATGATGGATGGGGAGACATTCTAATAGTACCAAACACTAATCAGATTCTCATTCTGTCTCCATTGGTAAAAAATGTGCAGTTGGCTATTCTAAAACATTTGGTCAGGCAATACAAAGAAGCTCATATAATTTTCCATTATCAAGATATCATTAACCATTTTCCTCATGGGTATCCTAGTATCCAAGATCTCATGACCATTTTCAGTCCAGCCTGTAGAACTTTGTTTTTCCACCTATCACCATTCAAGGCTTGTACTGAAGCAGATACAATCATGTCTATATTAAACCTTGTAATCACATTTCCATATTGTGTCGTTGAATGGATTATAAGACATAAAAGTATAGAGCTTCTTGGGCAGTGGTATGATTCAAATACAGGAGAGCTAGCACCTAAAACCATAAATCATCATCATTCATACCACTATTTATTCATCTTTGAGAACATGTACATAGCACTTGGGATCCATCTTCTACCAGATGTTGGCAGGTGGCATCTTTCTTAATGATGAAATAATCGTTACAACAAAAGTGCAACCATATAAATACTTATAATGTATAAAATTAGGCTATCGCCTTCTTCGAGCGATATTCTTACTTGCACCACATTACAATATGTATCTTCAGAATTTAAAGGCATGTTATAATGACTACATATTGTTACTTATCTCATGATGTTTTCCATCTCATTCATATTTTAACTGTAACTAAAAACTAGTAATATCCTTTTCCTAATCAAGTAACATCTTTACTACAGTTTAATTCAGTAACTGAACACTATAGATATGGTGACATTGTTATGAAGTTGTTTAATCTTTTGCATTGAATAACAATCAAGTAGTACTAAATGGGGAGGAAACAATGAGATTAACTATAGATAATTTTAATGACAAAGTTGGAAACATGAGAACAATGTGAATTTCTTGGCATACTTTTCACCTCTTATTGTTGTTATCTTCATTGCTTCTTCATGTCCTACAATGTTACAACTTGATAGAGATCCCAGTGATTGGTATCTTGATGGAACTACTGGAAAATTTGAAAAACACCTCTGAAATAATGGAAGCATGGTCTCCTTGTATACTAAATTCATGTAAACTTCGTTAGATATAATGCATTGCATGGGGTCAATAATTACAACCATCAGTAATGTTTTACAAGTGTCAAGTTAAAAGAAATCCCTTTTTTGACATGTCAAAAAGTCTTGAAGTGCATTGTATTTTGTGACAAAACTATACAGGTCTTCAACGTTAAAGCTTTGTGACCTGCATACAAACAATTGTCACTTATCTAGTTTTTTGAAAGAATGGCATAGTTGACTCTGTAGAAAATGGCTCCACCTATTAATGTTATCAGTCCACCATATGGAGGCCTTGTTCTTTTCATAGAAATCTATCTTATGTTATTTGTAATCTTCATGGTCAAGGATACACATCTATTCCTCGCATTGTTGAGATGTAATGTGATACTCCTCTTCTACTTCCTTCAATAAGTTAATGCACACATATGTATAATGTTATGCCATAGAATGTAAACATTATGCATGAAAATAAAAAAGACCACCAATTTTGTGCATAGTCAAGTAGTATGTATCACTTGAATATCAAACTAATGATCATGATAGAACTATCAGATTTAGAAAAATAGTTAAACAAAATGCAAAAATATGTTTTCTAGTGATTCTGCACAGTGGAATCAAGATGCCTTGAATTGCATATTTAGACTACTGCCACCATCCTTACCGAAATGTATGCATCAAGTAAGAAATTAGAAAACAATATGGATAGACTACCTAAGCAGTCAATTTCTAAAGATTCCATGAAAAAATCCAAGGTTGAACATCTGCAAAAACAAAGCTCGAGGAGTTTCATTTATTGAAAAAAGTAGAGGAGATATAAAGGTGTTAGGAAATGTCCTTCGGGTCATTACTCTGTAGAAATAAGGGACCCCATATATAAGCATTGTCAATGGCTTGGAACATTTGACACAGCTAAAGAAGTAGCTATTGCGTATGAATAAGCTGCAATATCCATGAAAAAAGTGAAAGGAATCAAAGGTTCTGTCTCTAGCAACACAAAGTCATCAACTGTGTTCAGAGATGCTACATTGTCATCATGCAGAATGCAACCAACTTCTAATGTACAAGCATTTATGATTCCAGCCATAAAGACAACCAAAAATCTACCATCTGAGTGTGTGTGGACAGACTCGGGGAAATCAACGATGTATAATTTACCCAAAAATAGTTGTATGTGTTTAAAGGAAACTATGCTTCAAACAACAACTAGTAACAACAAGATCAATTGTATTCAGAGTCTTGACAGTTGCTCCAAATACTGCTGTGACATATCTAATCCAGAAAATAGCACTAGGCCTCAAGTTGAAATTAGAAATCCAGATCCTCAAGAGACCTTTGGAAAAAGTATTTTTAACAACTATGCCAATTTAGCTTCTATTCAAGACTAACGCATCATACCGAATTATAACCACAAAGTTCCTTACATGACTAGTGAACTTACACAGATATTTTCTCCTTTTAACACCACTTGGCCTAACTACACCATGAGTGAGTGTCTATGTCATTTCACTAATATTGCTACTGTCACAATGTCAAGTCCCCTTTCCAAGGCAGCTGTAACAAATATATACAACCAAGAACTAGACCAAATCTGCACAAATAATACTTACCCACATGCATATTTACTTGACCAAGTGGTTAGAACATACATTACGGTCCCAAATTTTGTTAATCCAAGTCACCCAGACGAGAAAAATCATACAGACCATGTCTCCAGCTACTATATCCCTGATACAAGTACTTCTTCATGCAGTCCAGGTGACACTATTTCTAAAGTTTTAGCAATAGGTGTCCAAGGCTTCACAAATATTTAGAAAAAGTGCCCATAGATGCATGAATTCACTGGTTCAAACTTGAGATCCATCTCCTGCTTGCATGTTTTATTTATAGAAATTAAGTGTAATAGTAGTAGAAGCCATTAGATTATCCGAGCAAATGGTTAGCTGTTAACTGTGCTGCAATAGAGATGATAAGTTTCTTTGATAGTTTATTGTACATATTGTAGAACCTACTTACAATTGTGTGCCAGATGTTTCTTTGTCTTCTAAAGAGAGCATGCTTTCAAACAAAGATGACATTCTAACTCCTTACTCAACATTAGATGACATATTTGCAACTCAACAGTTCAACTCTGAAGTTTCTACTGAAAAGCTTCTCATTGAAAGTTTTGTTTCCAATGAGGACATTACTGATGTGCTTATTACAGGGGAACACTATGAACTTTGTTCACAAATATTAGCTTATGTGCAAGAACTAAAGATGAGACTACACAAACTAGAGGAAAGCATAAAGCTTATGATGGAGCACAATGAAAATTTATGAACGCATTTTATAAAATCTTCCTAATTTATTTGGTGTACAAAGATGAGTACAAAATCAGCATAGAGGAACTTTGAAGATTTTGATGATATGCAGTTGCATTTCATCAGAAAGAAGATTTTGAATATGTATATTTCATTTCAAGCACTCTAAAACTTGCATTGGGATCAAAACAACAACATTGAGAACATGAAACTACTTTGAAATTGTTGCTTATATATTTTAATTAGCATAGAGGAACTTTGAAGATTCTGATGAAATGCAGTCGCATATCATTCGAAAGAAGATTTTGAATATGTATATTTCATTTCAAGCACTCTAAAACTTGCATTGGGATCGTAACAACAACATTAAGAACATGAAACTGCTTTTAAAATGTTGCTTATATATTTTTGTATTTGTGCTACAGAAGAAAAATTTAGAACATAAAATGGGTTTCTAATCCCTTCTTGCATTAACATTTTTTGTATTACTATACACATTATACATTTTAGATAGCTGTTAAGGATTTCATGAAACATGTGCATAAAATACATGACACATTCAATTTAAACTATGTACACCTATATTATAGAGAAACACTTACATATAAAGAGCCTGTGTAAAACAACATAACTGCTATCTTCTAATGTACAAATTTGTACTTTCTTCGCATCAATTTCACCAATGTATTTAGGTCATTTCAGAGAAACAAACAAACTATAACTACGGTACTCTACATTTTGTAAATGTTTCAATATTGTGTATGATGAGACTTCATGCTTATTTTATATTATTGCATTTCTAGTTCAAGCTAGTGCAAAACATAAAGGCACACAAGTACCTAGGTGAATATGACAGAATATTTCACTGTATAGTATGATTTCTATTAGCTTTCACTGCATTTGCAACTGAATATGTATTTTCAAAGTTCTTGTTTTCTCTATACTATTGCATTTTACATTTTTGAGTTTTTATTGATGCAGAGAAAAAAGACACACTAGTACATAGATAAATATATAAAATATTTCACAGTATAGTATGATTTCTTGTAACATGTCAACAATACAAATGTTCAAATGTTCTCAATACTACAATAGATTAGATCAATGATAATAGTGAAGATAGGTAAAATCAATTAAAAACATTGTCTAATGACAATATGAATTTTGGCTCGCAGGCCAATGATATCCACTCCTAAGATCGATATAGCACACTAGTTGACAAGTAAACTAAGCTTGGAGCAGTCCCTTCATTTACATCACTGTAAATATATCATATTCAAATTTGACAAGTACATAGACTTTGTGTTTTCTATATACACAAGGAGATTAAAAGCAATAATGACAAAGAATGAAAAAGAAATGATAGATATAGAAAACTACCAATCAACAAGCCAGAAACAAACTTCCAATATTGAAATCACATTACAGAATGAAGGACTACGTAGGCTCTACACATTCAAATACAATTCAGGTGATTGCTTGTTCAACTCTTTAGAACTTCTACTCAAGTATCGTTACACATCAGTCCAACTAAGAAATGGCATTATTGATTACTTCTTACAATGCATCGCAAAAGGTGAACTAGAAGCATTGCATTCATATAGCACTGAACTTCATCCTAAAACTTTATATCAATTGCACCAAGTACATAATCCTGAAACATATTTTCATAGAATTCGACTATCTGCAAAGAAAAATGCTCACAATAGAGAAACTGGACTATGGGGAGATATATTTTGCATTCATTGGTTATCCAAGTGGTTAAACATACAAATATGTCTCTGGTCAACCACAACAAGGAAGAAGTACTTGCACTTCAATGAATCAGTACATATAGAAGCCTTCTCAATTCTCTTCCACGATGCAAACCCTCTTAGTGGGAATTTTGAACCGCTACTAAGATTAGAGTCAGAAGGTGTCATTCCCAAAGGAAATATGCGATTGCACCAACTTAAAAGATACATAAGGGAGCATGAAGGACAATTTACTATGAATAGGAGAAAAATATAGAAAGTAGGAAATTTCAAAGACTAAATTGAAAATGACAAAGGACAAAAATCTAATAGTAGTCAAGCAATGACACTGCATTGCCTAAAGAAGTTCATTAGGAATAATTCAAAAAATACAAGTGTGACTACAAAGGGGAGAAAAAATATGCAATACAAGATAACATTAATATGCAGAACCCAAGAAAACATAAAAAAATTTAAATAGTAATGTCTCCTATTCGTAAAAAGAAAAAAACATTATTACCAACAAAATCTTTTGAAAGAACAATTCAGGATACACCAAAATATGCATGCTCAATATGTCAAGTGTTGTGTTTAAAAAATGACATCAAAACAATCAAAGAAAAACAAAATAAAATCTATTGCAGCCTGGCACAATCGAACTATGCAACCTTGAATGATTCTATTTGTCGAATATGCACTGTTGCATTGAAACACTTCAATCTTCCTACATATAGTACACCACATAACATCTGGACAAATGAACCAATGCAGCATGTACAAATTTTTTCACAATTAGACAAATGCCTTGTTTCACTCAGAATTGCATTCGCTCAAACATTGGAACTAGGATACAAAAGATCCCAATTGGGACTAACTGGCTCCATTATCAATGTTCCTGCCAACATGAACATCATACATAATGCATTTCCATAAACAATTAACAACCCAACAACAATTGTTGTCACCCTCAAGAGATGCTTGGAATATAAAAATGCATTTCAAACAAGGATGGTACGACCAAATGTAGTGATGCAAGCTCTTACTCAACTAACGGAGACACCATTATATAGAATGCAAAATGTTGAAATAAAAGAAGACTGGAAACAAACTCTAGAAATTAATGTAGACAATGAAACATCAACAACAATTAGAGCAAATGAGACCGATTCAGAGAGTGACATAGAACACAATGAGCCTTTAGAAACTCTAATACATGGGTTCACTGAATCTAGATCTATACATAAAATACAATAAAAAATAATTGAGGTCGCACCTGCACAAGAACACTATCCAATTGGAATCTTCAAAGACAAATATGTAGAGGAAATGAATTTCCCCACATTATTCTTTGGAAAACCACGTGATGAAGACATTGGCAAAAAGTTGAGTTACCAAAAAATTGCATGATGGGAACTGCAACAGTCAGAAAGACACTTTGCATACCATATAACAAATCTATTTTTCAAGACCATCAAGATACTGGTACAACAAGTCTTATCTACAATGTGGATAAGAATACGAAAAGGTCAATTAAAAGGAAGGAAACTATTGGTAAAAGATGTAAAACACAGACCAAACCTGGAAAAAATTCTCAAATCAGATATTGGATACATCGATTTCAAATGAATAAGAATATCTCCAGACTATACACAACAACTTAAGAAGAATTACTTTGCAATGATACGACAGCTAGGTCCACCAACATTTTTTGTTACTCTTACTAGTGCTGAGCAAAATTAGGATCTATTGACAAGTACGCTCCAATACTTGTATGATATACAGTGCTCAAAAGTACAAAAAGAACAACATGACAGTGAAAAATAGAGTGACAA
This sequence comes from Thuja plicata, assembly GCA_018584345.1. Taxonomy (NCBI): domain Eukaryota; kingdom Viridiplantae; phylum Streptophyta; class Pinopsida; order Cupressales; family Cupressaceae; genus Thuja; species Thuja plicata. The sequence continues at coordinate 4,873,911 of MU224574.1, forward strand.
ATTCCAGCTAATCAAGAAAGACCCAATCACTTGTGCACACTATTATAAACATAGAATAGTTGCAATGAAAAAACTAATATTAACAGATGATTCTTTCTTTGGAAATGTCGTAGATTATTTTTCTGTAACCGAATTTCAAAATTGAGGAAATGAACATGATCATTTCCTCTTGTGGATGGAAAAGGCACCAATATATGGGAAAGACAACAATACAGATATCATAAACTTTGTCGACAAGTACCTTACTTGTAGCACCGACCATTTACAACCTGATCTTTGTGCAGTTCACAAGCACCACCATACCAAGCAATGCAAAAGATCAAGAAATACAACTTGCAGATATAATTTCCCTTTTCCACCCCTCCAAAAGACAATAATACTTGAACCACTGCCAGAGAAGAGTGAATCATTAACAACAAAGGCAACTAGTATCTTTTCTAAACTACAAAAAGCAAACTACGATCTCTCATACACTTTTCAAATGTTCTTAGATGAAATTGACATGCCTGAAGATGAATACATTATAGATTTAAGGTCAACTATACATAGACCCACACTTTTCTTACAAAGGAATCCATCACAAATTTGGAACAACATCTTTGCAAAGCAAATTCCACAACTGTGGGAAGCCAATACCGATGTACAATTTGTACTTAATGCATATGCTGCAGCAATGTATTGTAGCTCCTACATGATAAAAGTAGACAAATCAATGACATATGCATTTAAAAGAATACGCAATGACCACCAATGAGACAATATCGATGCAATAAAGCTGATGACTTAATTGAGAAATGCTTTGCTCAACTTACAACAAATGTCATCACAACAAGCAGCTCACATTGTTTTATCACTTCCACTCAATCAAAGCTCAAGAAAATGTATGTTCATAGATACAAGAGCTCAAAATGACTGTACATTTATACTAAAACCTACAAAACAATTAAGCAAAGAACCTGATGAGTCAGAAAATGTGCTTTCAGAATCTTAAGTGGACTATTATTTAAGACGCCCTCTAAGTATAACAAGCATATGCCTTGCATAATACATTTCTGAATACAATAGAAAAGGGGAAAAAGTCAATCGAAAATCAACACCAATATGATTTATCAATTTCAACAAACATATTGAATTAGAAAATCATTGTAGAGAGCAACTGCTACTCTATGTAACATTTACAATAAATGAGAGCACACTGAAACATTGTTTCACATCATGGGAAGAAGCATATTGTCACCATGAACAAACACTCAATATGAATCGTGCAAAGTTTAATCACAACATTAATTGTGCATGGGGTTACATTGACAAAGATGTTGATGATTTAAATATTGAACATGATGACACAAATAACCAGTCCTTCACATCCAAAAAATGTAAACAAAATGAACAATATGACATAGAAAAAGATCTCCAAGACAAAGTATGCAATAAACAAAGTAAGACAACTTACAATACATTCGAAATTAGCCAACATCCGAAAATCATGGACAACAATGAGTACTACAAATAAAGGCAAATGTTGAACAAAGAACAACAAGCAATTATTAAAGATGTTGTAATGAAAAAAAAAAAAAACAATAAGAACCCACTGCATTTGTTCTTGACAGGCGGAGCTGGAACTGGTAAGACATTCACAGCTTCAATATTTGCAAGGTTTTTATATCTCTATTGCAATTCTTAAAGTAGTAAAAGAGATCTGTAACATTAAATGAGATAATGCAGGGATAACTTACTGTAACAGTAGAGGATACTGCGTACCAAGTGAAATATATTTTGTGATGCAAATGGTGAGTGAAATGTTAAACTAAAAAGAGTTTCTTTGTTTCTCCCTTCTCTTCCAATGTTGTCCCATCTTTGCCTCAATTTTTATTCTTTCTTCATGATTCTAACCCCTTTCCACCATCCACTATCTCTCTCACTGAACCCCCTTGCTGCCATGAGCCTTCATTTCTGAAGTCATTTTCCCTGTTATGTAGAACTTGCATCCTCACACAAAGGACGTTTATTCTCAGTGATAGGGAGCCTCCTTGTTTTCCTTCTAAGTTTGTTTGAACTCTTCTTAGGTCTCTCTTAGGACCCATAGAGCTTCCTCAATCCACCCCTAAACTTGGAAAGATTCAAATCTTCCCCTTCAAAAAAGAGCCTTCCTATCTTGTTAGGTTCACCATTCTTGTGTTCTGCAAGAACTTTCCTCCACAGTAACACCCATGCCCTAATCTCTATTTTGGATTTGCAAGAGGGTTAGGTCTTTAGTAATCTCCATTCTTGGACTGCAAACAAATTTTAAAGTTCCCAAGTTGAGACATTTCACCATCGAGTCTTGGATTCCTATCTTTTACGCTTGTAGCCTTTTTCCTCCAATTAGGCCTCCTAAAAAGTAGGACAACACTTTTTTTGTGCAAAAAATTCAAAGGACCCCCAAATATTTTGTGGCAGTCTTCAAGTAAAGCAAAAACCCACAAGTATTTTATAGGTCTCTTGGTCTGACACTATCCATACACCCTATTTCCAGAATATGGCACATTTCTTATTTTTAGACCAATTTTGGGTCTTTGGGGTCAAAACTTGGAAAACTGAGTTCATGGGCACTCCTCCACATTTTTGAGTACCTACATAACATAGCTCATCATATCCATGGCCTTCTTGGCTCATGAAAAATACCCTCCTACAATTTCAAGCTGACTGTTATTAGATCTTTCTAACCAGGCTATTCACTTAGCTCGCCTAGGGCAAGATCCTAAAAATACTTGCAAGTACTTTCAGAGCTCCTCCTTCAAGATTCCCAAATATCCATGGACCTATTCTCAATTCCTAGGTGGCCATACAAAACCAATGGTGGGAAGTGGAGTTAGGTCCACATCTTTGCTCCTTGGTCAAAACTGGACAACAAACAGTCCAAAACAAAAAGAATTTACAAACTACAAAATAAAAACAACTACAGATCAACTAACTATTGAAAAAGCTTTGTAACATGCACAACAATGGCCTCTAATGATCATAGATCCTAATCTAATCCATACAACACAAGGAAAACCAAAAATGCTTCAAATCTGTTGTTCTCTCATCAAAAGCTCTTGTGTCCATACTAATACATTCCCAAGGCCTATTAGGAATGGGCAAAGGCTGATACAAACCTGCATTAGATGATATACCCTTGGATTTTTGGCAAACCAAACATTGCTCCACATACTTCCTGATTTCCTTCTGCATCCTAGGCCAATAATAGAACCTTTGCACTAGTTCTAGTGTCTTATTCAGGCCAAAATGCCCACTTAAGCTACCATTGTATTTTTCTTGAATAACATTCTCCCTCATAGACCCCTTAGGAACACATAAATGCCCTTCTCTAAACAAGAGATCATTCTGAATTGTATAGTCTACAAATTGACTATGTAAATGGTTCTTGAAGTCTTTACATACCTTGTATGCTTCTGAGAAGTCCTCGTCACCTTCATAAAGCTCCTTGAAGCTTTCTATGCCTATACTTTGCAACTGCACCTCTTGGACTGTCAAGAGTCTCCTACTCAATGCATCAACCACTTTATTCATCTGCCCTTTCTTGTGTTTGATGGTAAAGGTATAGGCCTGCAAATATTCCATCCATTTAAGGTTTTTTTTCTCAACTTCTCCTTAGAGTTGATAAAACTCAAAGCTTTATTGTTAGTATAAACTACAAATTCCTTGGGCAACAAATAGTGCCTCCATTTCCTCAAAGCTTGCACCAATGCATATAACTTTAGGTCATAAGAAGAGTACCTCTTCTTGGCCTCATTCAAATTCTCACTGTAAAAGGCCACTGGCCTATTCTCTTGATTCAAAACTACCCCAACAGCTATACCACTTGCATCACATTCAAGGGTAAACAACTTATCAAAATTAGGCAAAACCAAAATAGGTTGTGTTGCCACTCTTATCTTCAATACTTCAAAACCTCTAATAGCCTCTGGAGTCCATTTGAATTTAGTTTTCACTCCACCTTTTATTGTATCTAAGACTGGTGCACATATTTCACTAAAGCCTCTAATGAACTTTCTATAAAATTGTGCAAGTCCATGGAAACTTCTTACCTCAAAATTGCATGTAGGGGTAGGCCAACTTAATATTGCCTCAACCTTGCTGGGATCCATCTTCAAGGTTTCTTGTGACACCACAAAACCAAGATAGATCAACTCTTTTTTCATAAATTCACACTTTTCCAAGTTAATGGACAACTTCTCCTCATGAAGTTTCTTCGTCACAATCTGCAAATGTTGGAGATGTTCCTCCTTTGTCTTACTAAAAATGAGGATGTCATCTAGGTACACAACTACAAATCTGCCTATGTAGTCCTTCAACACCTCATTCATCAACCTCATAAAGGT
>MU224574.1:4883665-4911025 GCA_018584345.1 Thuja plicata
CAACCTTGTTTATATTCATATCATTAATATATGAATACAAATAACTCTGCAATCTCATAGAATCCCATAATTCTATCTTAATAAATGTTTCTCTTATTTACCCCTTTGTTCAACATTAATCAATCATATTGAATGCAACCCAATTTAGTATCTTGTTTGTTTTTTTATAGAGTTGTGTGAACGCTACTCATATAACAACTGCAATGTATATCCTATGTATTCATTGTTTGAATATATTTAAGTGGTGCATTCTACTAATGAGGGGGAATGTTGTAGAAATAAACACTGTAATAGTCAGTTTCCCCTTGAAGTGGACTAGGACTATTTATGTTGTACTTATAAATATCATCTTTATTCAAAACCATATGTAGAATGGTTAATGCATCATGTGTATGAAAAGTTCCTTTAAAAATGTTTTAATCTTTTCTTGGAAGTGACTCACTTTTTTTAATTCTACAAAATCATATACAACTATAGGAAGAGAACCGTGAATAGCAGTCAACAACCTTCATCGCCAAATCTGTTTAGAAGAAACCAGAAGGTAAGGTTTTTAAATTATATCCTCCATAATTTTTTTCAATTATGTTTTTTTCATTTGTCGAGTTACATATGATTGAAAATTTTATAATAAGACAGGAAAAACAAATGTACTTTTATATTCTCTTTCTTTTAGAACAGTTCTCATAAATACTTGTTCTTTGTTACATCTCAGTAAATATTTTCCTTATGGCCACACATAAAAATATTAACAAATATATACATTTTGTAGAATTCTTGAACCTAAGAAGTTAGTAATCATCTATTTAGTTTGGTAGATCCTCACCATTTTCATTTACTGAGTATTGATATCTACACTATAGCAGAATGTACAAGTTAGGAATAAATCAACGTGTATACATTCCAAAGCCACAATGGTACTGTCCTATTATAGGACCAATTGATTCCATTACAATGGGATATGTTTTCTGCATCGATTGTCCAAAAGTAGAACAATGATTAAGGTTGATACTAGGCGAAATATTTCTCACCAACAGCCTTGCAACTATCTATTACTCTGATGTCGTGTCATGCTTCCTATCGAATTGCATGGACCTGATACAGAAACCTGATATAGTGCAGAATTTAGCGGAAGCTTATTTAAAGGATTACTTCCTTCCCCAAATTGGGTATAAGGAAATTCTTTCTACTTATGTCACAATAGAGAGTGATGCTTTTGTTGGAGGTTTGTTCTCCCATGAAACACTCAAAGAATGTGACGCTGCGTCTTGTGTATTTAGTGCTCTCCAAATAGCACTTTTAAATAATTGTGAACTTATTTTTACACATGCACTTGATGTGCATCGTGTTCACTTGGTTCGGGAACTTACAACAAGAGTTTCAGATGTCTTCAGTGCACTAAGGTTTATGTTCATGCATGTGATTCCTTCTGTGCCTGCCCATGTTCAACAAACACAATGACTCCAAACAACTAGTTTTTGCAAAAGCAAATGTCAATGCTACACAACCTTCTTTTGTGACCTCCTCCTAATTTCTAGTATATTTGTATTGTCTATGCATGCTAATATTATGGTCATAGAGCTAGGTATTAATGCCACAATTGTTACAATGCACAATATCTTTGCAAATATAGTATATTTCCCTTTAATAAATGTACTGATGCATAATTAAAGCTATGTTATGTAATTGATGTATATTCTCGTATCTAATTTGTACAAACTTTATTTTCATACTCGAGTTTAATTATGCTCCACCTTCTTTTTATACCCATGCCTCATGTTCAACAATGACGTCTACCATACAACTCCTTTGTACAAAATAAAAGGTTAATGTTGTACATCCTTCCTATGTGTTGTCTTCGTAATTTGCAACATATTTGTATTATCTATGTATTGTGTTGTTGTGGACATAATGTTATATTAATCCTATAATTGTTACTATGAAAAACATATCTATGAGCATAAAAATTTCCCCTTCAAGAAATGTAATGTCATACATTGAAAGTTATATCATGCTATTAGTTTACATTTTTTGAGAAATTCTCAAAAATGTTACTTCGTACAAACAGGATTGATTTTTCCTACAGTGCTCGAAAATGGTTTCTGTTACTATAGTTGGGACATTTGACGAAGACAGAAATTATCTTTCTCAAAGTCCAAAATCTATGTTGATACCAAAAATTGAAGAACTCCCAGAGGTATGTCAGGGAAATATATAGCAAATATATTTGTATGACAATCCTATTCCAATATTTAGATATGATGGATGGGGAGACATTCTAATAGTACCAAACACTAATCAGATCCTCATTCTGTCTCCATTGGTAACAAATGCGTAGTTGGCTATCCTGAAACATTTGGTCAGGCAATACAAAGAAGCTCAGATAATTTTCCGTTGTCAAGATATCATTAACCATTTTCCTCATGGGCATCATAGTAACCAAGATCTCATGACCATTTTCAGTCCAGCCTGTAGAACTTTGTTCTGCCACCTATCACCATTCAAGGCTTGTACTGAAGCAGATACAATCGTGTCTATATTAAACCTTGTAATCACATTTCCATATTGTGCCGGTGAATGGAATATAAGACATGAAATTACAAAGCTTCTTGGACATTGGTATGATTCAAATATAGGAGAGCTAGCACCTAAAACCATAAATCATCATTATTCATACCACTATTTATTCATCTTTGAGAACATGTACATACCACTTGGGATTCATCTTCTACCAGATGTTGGCAGGTGGCATCTTTCTTAATGATGAAATAATTGTTACAACAAAAGTAAAACCATATAAATACTTATAATGTATAAAATTAGGCTATCGCCTTCTTCGAGCGGTATTCTTACTTGCACCATAATAAAATATGTATCTTCAGACTTGAAAGGCATGTTATAATGACTACATATTGTTACTTATCTCATGATGTTTTCCATCTCATTCATATCTTTACTATGACTAAAAACTAGTAATATCCTTTTCCTAAAGAAGTAACATCTTTACTAAAGTTTAATTCAGTAACTGAACACTATAGATATGGTGACATTGTTATGAAGTTGTTTAATCTTTTGAATTGAATAACAATCAAGTAGTACTAAATGGGGAGGAAACAATGAGATTAACTATAGATAATTTTAATGACAAAGTTGGAAACATGAGAACAATGTGAATTTCTTGGCATACTTTTCACCTCTTATTGTTGTTATCTTCATTGCTTCTTCATGTCCTACAATGTTACAACTTGATAGAGATCCTAGTGATTGGTATCTTGATGGAACTACTGGCAAATTTGAAAAACACCTCTGAAATAATGGAAGCATGGTCTCCTTGTATACTTAATTCATGTAAACTTCGTTAGATATAATGCATTGCGTGGGGTTAATAATCACAACCACCAGTAATGGTTTACAAGTGTCAAGTTAAAATAAATCCCTTTTTTGATATGTCAACAAGTCCTAGAGTGCATTGTACTTTGTGACAAAACTATACAGGTCTTCAATGTGAAAGCTTTGTGACCTACATACAAACAATTGTCACTTATCTAGTTTTTTGAAAGAATGGAATAGTTGACTTTGCAGAAAATGGCTGCACCTGTTAATGTTATCAGTCCACCATATGGAGGCCTTGTTCTTTTCATAGAAATATGTCTTATGTTATTTTTACTCTTCATGGTCAAGGATACATGTCTATTCCTCACATTGTTGACATGTAATGTGATACTCCTCTTCTACTTCCTCCAATAAGTCAATGTACACATATGTATAATGTTATGCCACAGAATGTGAACATTATGCATGAAAATAGAAAAGACCACCTGTTTTGTGCGTAGTCAAGTAGTATGTATCACTTGAATATTGAACTAATGATCATGATACAAATATTAGATGAAGAAAAATAGTTAAAGAAAATGCAAAAATAGGTTTTTTGGTGATTCTGCACAATGGAATCAAGATGCCTTGAATTGCATATTTAGACTACTACCACCGTCCTTGCAGAAATGTATGGATGAAGTAAGAAATTAGAAAACAATATGGATAGACTACCAAAGCAGTCAATTTCTAAAGATTCCATAAAAAAGCCAAGGTTGAACATCTGGAAAAACAAAGCTTGAGGAGTTTCATTTATTTAAAAAAGTAGAGGAGATATAAAGGTGTTAGGAAACATCCTTCGGGTCATTACTCTGCAGAAATAAGGGACCCCATATATAAGCATTGTCAATGGCTTGGAACATTTGACACAGCTAAAGAAGCAGCTATTGCCTATGACAAAGCTGCAACATCCATGAAAAAATTGAAAGGAATCAAAGGTTTTGTCTCTAGCAACACAAAGTCATCGACTGTGTTCAGAGATGCTACATTGTCATCATGCAAAATGCAACCAACTTCTAATGTACAAGCATTTATGATTCCAGCCATAAAGACAAACCAAAATCTACCATCTGAGTGTGTGTGGACAGACTCGGGGAACTCAATGCTATATAATTTACCCAAAAATAGTTGTACGTGTTTAAAGGAAACTATGCTTCAAACAACAACTAGTAACAATAAGATCAATTGTATTCAGAGTCTTGACAGTTGCTCCAAATGCTACTGTGACATATCTAATCCAGAAAATAGCACTAGGCCTCAAGTTGAAATCAGAAATCCTGATCCTCAAGAAACCTTTGGAAAAAGTATTTTGAACAACTATGCCAATTTAGCTTCTATTCAAGACCAACGCATCACGCCGAATTATAACCACAATGTTCCTTACATGAATAATGAACTTACTCAGATGTTTTCTCCTTGCAGCACCACTTGGCCTAACTACACCATGAGTGAGTGTCTATGTCATTTCACTGATAGTGCTACTGTCACAATGACAAGTCTCCTTTCCAAGGCAGCTGCAACAAATATATACAACCAAGAACTAGAACAAATTTGCACAAATAATACTTACCCACATGCAGCTTTACTTGACCAAGTGGTCGAACAATACATTACGGTCTGAAATTTCATTAATCCAAGTCACCCAGGCAAGAAAAATCATACAGACCATGTCTCCAGCTACTATATCCCTTATACAAGTACTTCTTTATGCAGTTTGGGCGACACTATTTCTAAAGTTTTAGCAATAGGTGTCCAAAGCTTCACAAATATTCAGAAAAAGTGCCCATAGATGTATGAATTCACTGGTTTGAACTTGAGATCCATCTCCTTCTTGCATGTTTTATTTATAGAAATTAAGTGTAATAGCAGTAGAAGCCTGTAGATTATCCGAGCAAATGGTTAACCGCTAACTGTGCTACAATAGAGATGATAAGTTTCTTTGATAGTTTATTGTACATATTGCAGAACCTACTTACAATTGTGTGCCAGATGTTTCTTTGTCTTCTGAAGAGAGCATGCTTTCAAACAAAGATGACATGCTCACTCCTTACTCAACATTGGATGACATATTTGCAACTCGGCAGTTCAACTCTTTAAGTTTCTACTGAAAAGCTTCTCACTGAAAGTTCTATTTCCAATGAGGACATTACTGATGTGCTTATTATAGGAGAACACTATGAACTTTGTTCACAAATATTAGCTTATGTGCAAGAACTAAAGATGAGACTACACAGACTAGAGGAAAGCATAAAGCTTATGATAGAGCACAACAGAAATTTATGAACGCATTTTATAAAATCTTCCTAATTTATTTGGCGTACTAAGCTGAGTACAAACTCAGCATAGAGGAACTTTGAAGATTCTAATGATATGCAGTCGCATTTCATCAGAAAGAAGATTTTGAATATGTATATTTAATTTCAAGCACTCTAAAACTTGCATTGGGATCGTAACAACAACATTAAGAACACGAAACTACTTTCAAAATGTTTCTTATATATTTTAATTAGCATAGAGGAACTTTGAAGATTTTGATGAAATGCAGTCGCATATCATCCGAAAGCGGATTTTGAATATGTATATTTCATTTCAAGCACTCTAAAAATTGCATTGGGATCGCAACAACAACATTAAGAACATGAAACTGCTTTTAAAATGTTGCTTATATATTTTTGTATTTGTGTTACAGAAGAAAAATTTAGAACATGAAATTGGTTTCTAATCCCTTCTTGCATTAACATTTTTTGTATTACTATACACATTGTACATTTTAGATAGCTGTTAAGGATTTCATGAAACATGTGGATAAAATACATGACACATTCAATTTAAACTATGTACACCTATATTATAGAGAAACACTGACATATAAAGAGCCTGTGTACAACAACATAACTGTTATCTTCTAATGTACAAATTTGTACTTGCTTCGCATCAATTTCACCAATGTATTTCGGTCATTTTAGAGAAACAAACAAACTGTAACTACGGTACTCTACATTTTGTCAATGTTTCAATATTGTGTATGATGAGACTTCATGCTTATTTTATATTATTGCATTTCTAGTTCAGGCTAGTGCAAAACATAAAGGCACACAAGTACCTAGGTAAATATGACAGAATATTTCACTGTATAGTATGATTGCTATTAGCTTTCACTACATTTGCAACCGTATATGTATTTTCAAAGTTCTTGTTTTCTCTATACTATTGCATTTTATATTTTCAAATTTTTTTTTGATGCAGAGAAAAAAGACACACTAGTACATAGATAAATATATAAAATATTTCATTGTATAGTATGATTTCTTGTAACATGTCAACAATACAAATTTTCAAATGTTCTCAATACTACAACAGAATAGATCAATGATAACAGTGAAGATAGGTAAAATCAATTAAAAACATTGTGTAATGACAATATGAATTTTGCCTCACAGGCCAACGATATCCACTCCGAAGATAGATATAGCACACTAGTTGACAAGTAAACTAAGCTTGGAGCAGTCCCTTCATTTACATTATTCTAAATATATCATATTCAAATTTAGCAAGTACATAGACTTTGTGTTTTCTATATACACAAGGAGATTAAAAGCAGTAATGACAAAGAATGAAAAATAAATGATAAATATAGAAAACTACCAATCAACAAGCCGGAAACAAACTTCCAATATTGAAATCACATTACATAATGAAGGACTACGTAGGCTCTACACATTCAAATACAATGTAGGTGATTGATTGTTCAACTCTTTAGAACTTCTACTCAAGTATTGTTACACATCATTCCAACTAAGAAATGGCATTATTGATTACTTCTTACAATGCATCACAAAAGGTGAACCAGAAGCATTGCATTCATATAGCACTGAACTTCGTCTTGAAACTTTATATCAACTACACCTAGTACATGATCCAGAAACATATTTTCGTAGAATTTGACTATCTGCAAAGAAAAATGCACATTATAAAGAAACTGCACTATGGGGAGATATACTTTGCATTCATTGGTTATCCAAGTGGTTAAACATACAAATATGTCTCTGGTCAACCACAACAGGGAAGAAGTACTTGATTTTCAATGAATCTGTACATAAAGAAGCCTTGTCAATTCTCTTCCATGATGCAAACCCTCTGAGTGGGCATTTTGAACCACTGCTAAGATTAGAGTTAGAAGGTGTCATTCCTGAAGGAAATATGCGATTGCACCAACTTAAAAGATACATAAGGGAGCATGAAGTACAATTTACTATGAATAGGAGAAAAAAAACAAAAAGTAGAAAATGACAAAGTCGACATTGAAAATGACAAAGGACAAAAATCTAATAGCAACCAAGCAATGATACTGCGTTGCCTAAAGAAGTTCATTAGGAATAATGCAAAAAATACAAGTGTGACTACAAAGGGGAGAAAAAATATGCAATACAAGACAACATTAACATGCAGAACCCAAGAAAACATAAAAAAAAGTGAAACAGTAATGCCTCCTATTCAAAAAAAGAAAAAAACATTGTTACCAATAGAAATTTTTGAAAGAACAATGCAGGATACACCAAAATATGCATGCTAAATATGTGAAGTGTTGTGTTTCAAAAAAGACATCAAAACAATCAAAGAAAAACAAAATAAAATCTATTGCAGCTTGGCACAACCAAACTATGCAACCTTGAATGATTCCATTTGTCGAATATGCACTGTTGCATTGAAACACTTCAATCTTCCTACATATAGTACACCACATAACATCCAAACAAATGAACCAATGCAACATGTACATATTTTGTCGCAATTAGAAGAACACATTGTTTCACTTAGAATTACATTCACTCAAATATGGGAAGTAGGATACAAAAGATCCCAACTGGGACTAACTGGATCCATTATCAATGTTCCTGCCAACATGAACATCATACAGAATGCATTGCCACAAACAATTAACAGCACAACAACAATTGTTGTTTCCCTCAAGAGACACTTGGAATATAAAAATGCATTTCAAATAGGGATGGTACGACCAAATGTAGTCATACTTGAGCTCTTACTCAACTAATGGAGACACCATTATATAGAATGCAAAATGTTGAAATAAAAGAAGACTGGAAACAAGCTCTAGAAATTAATGCAGACAATGAAACATCAACAATAATTAGTGCAAATGAGACCAATTCAGAGAGTGACGTAGAATACAATGAGCCTTCAAAAACTCTAATACATGGGTTCACTGAATCGAGATCTATATATAAAATGCAAGACAAAATAATTGAGGTCACACCTGCACAAGAACACTATCCAATTGGAATCTTCAAAGAAAAATATGCAGAGGAAATGAATTTCCCCATGTTATTCTATGGAAAACCACGTGATAAAGACATTGTCAAAAAGTTGAGTTACAAAAAAATTTCACGATGGGAACTCCAATAGTCAGAAAGACAGTTTGCATACCATATAACAAATCTATTTTTCAAGACCATCAAGATACTGGTACAACAAGTCTTATCTACAATGTGGATAAGAATACAAAAAGGTCAAGTAAAAGGAAGGAAACTATTTGCAAAAGATGTAAAACATAGACCAAACCTGGAAAAAATTCTCAGATCAGATATTGGATACGTCTATTTCAAAAGAATAAGAATATCTCCATACTATACACAACAACTTAAGAAGAATGTCTTTGCAATGATATGACAGCTAGGTCTGCCAACATTTTTTGTTACTCTTACTAGTGCTGAACAAAATAAGGATCCATTGATAAGTACGCTCCAATACTTGTATGATATACACCGCTCAAAAGTATAAAAAGAACAACATGACAATGAAAAATAGAGTGACAAATTCCAGCTAATCAAGAAAGACCCAATCACTTGTGCGTGCTATTATAAACATAGAATAGCTGAAATGAAAAAAACTAATATTAATTGATGATTCTTTCTTTGGAAATGTCGTAGATTATTTTTCCCTAACCAAATTTCAAAGTCGAGGAAATGAACATGATCATTTCCTATTGTGGGTGGCAAATGCACCAATATATGGGAAAGACAACAATACATATATCATAAACTTTGTCGACAAGTACCTTACCTGTAGCTCCGACCATTTACAACCTGATCTTCGTGCAGTTCACAAGCACCACCATACCAAGCAATGCAAAAGATCAAGAAAGACAACTTGTAGATATAATTTCCCTTTTCCACCCCTCCAAAAGACAACAATACTTGAACCACTTCCGGAGAGGAGTGAAGCATTAATAGCAAAGGCAACTAGTATCTTTTCTAAACTACAAAAAGCAAACTACGATCTCTCATACACTTTTCAAATGTTCTTAGATGAAATTGACATGCCTGAAGATGAATACATTACAGCTTTAAGGTCAACTGTACATAGACCCACACTTTTCTTAGGAAGGAATCCATCACAAATTTGGAACAACAGCTTTGCAAAGAAAATTCCACAACTATGGAAAGCCAATACCAATGCATAATTTGTACTTAATGCATATGATGCAGAAATGTATTGTAGCTCCTACATGACAAAATTAGACAAATCAATGACATATGCATTTAAAAGAATACGCAATGACCACCAACGAGACAATATTGATGCAATAAGGATGATAACTAAATTGGGAAATTCTCTTCTCAACTTACAACAAATGTCATCACAACAAGCAGCTCACATTGTTTTATCACTTCCACTCAATCAAAGCTCAAGAAAATGTATGTTCATAGATACAAGAGCTCAAAATGACCGTACATTTATACTAAAACCTGCAAAACAATTAAGCAAAGAACCTGATGAGTCAGAAAATGTGCTTTCAAAATCTTTGGTGGACTATTAGTTAAGACACCCTCTAAGTATTACAAGCATATGCCTTGTAGAATAAATTTCTAAATACAACAGAAAAGGGGAAAAATTCAATCGAAATCAACACCAAGTATAATACGATTTATCAATTTCAACAAACATATCGACTTGGAAAATCATTGTAGAGAGAAACTGCTACTCTATGTACCATTTACAATAAATGAGAACACACTGAAACATTGTTTCACATCATGGTAAGAAGCATATTGTCACCATGAACAAACACTCAATATGAATCGTGCAAAGTTTAATCACTACATAAATTGTGCATGGGGTGACATTGACAAAGCCATTGACGATTTAAATATTAAACATGATGACACAAATAACCAATCCTTCACGTCCAAAAAATGTAAACAGAATGAACAATATGACATAGAAAAAGATCTCCAAGACAAAGAACACAATAAACAAAGTAAGACAACTTACAATACACTCGAAACTAGCCAACATCTGCAAATCATGGACAACAATGAGTACTACAAATTAAGGCAAATGTTGAACACGGAACAACAAGCAATTGTTAAAGATGTTGTAATGAAAAAAATAAAAAATAATAAGAACCCATTGCATTTGTTCTTGACAGGTGGAGCTGGAACTGGTAAGACATTCACAGCAAGGGCTATATACCAAGCCCTCCTACGCATCTACAACAAGTCCATTGACAATGATCCCAACAAACCTAAGGGCTTAATAACAGCTTACACAGGAAAAGATGCATATAATATAGGTGGAATAACATTACATTCAGCATTTCACATACCTTTTAACACCTCGGAGTTCCTTCCACTTAACAGTGAAATACTAAATTCAATGTCAAAGAATTATGATCAGTTACATGTACTTCTCATAGATGAAATATCGTTAGTCGATGCAACTTTCTTACGTTACATTGACAAACGATTATGTGATATAATGCAAATGCCTACTGCATACTTTGGAAACCTAGACCTAATTTTGTGTGGTGACTTATATCAAGCACAACAGTACTTGATACTGTCGTATTTGAAAATAAAGCAACTATGTCTGAATTGATGCCCTATAATTTTTGGAAAGACAATGTGAAGTGTTATTCGCTAATGAACACACTGAGATGGAATGACGAGGAATTTATTTCAGTTCTTAACAAAATATGCATAGGCATACAAACAAATGAAGACATACAATACCTCAATAAAAAATGGTTACAAACACCACCATTGGACCCAACACTACCTTTCCTCTTCTATACAAGAAATGATGTTAATGCTCACAACAATAAAATGCTATCAATAGTTTCTGGTGAAATGACAGTGTTGAATGCAATTGATGAACAAGATGACAATAACAATTCAGTACGACTTCACACCCACACAATTTCTCTCCCACTTCAAATACACC
Source organism: Thuja plicata (assembly GCA_018584345.1). Lineage (NCBI taxonomy): Eukaryota > Viridiplantae > Streptophyta > Pinopsida > Cupressales > Cupressaceae > Thuja > Thuja plicata. Next base: position 4,895,279 of record MU224574.1, read on the forward strand.
TAAAACTAAACATTCTTGTAGAAATATATGCAGGAAACTACAACACAAAAGACAGACTGATGAATGGATCATATGGAATATTTAAAGCATACACAAAATACAATGATTTTGACATAGTGTGGATCAAATTCACCAAAGCAAAAATCGGACAATAACAACAGAAAAAACTAGTACAGTGCTATACTAACCACATTCACAATGACTGGGTACCCATACTTTGCATTAGCTGACCTATCCAAAAAGGGTTCATGAACAAAATAATTATTATCAGAAAACAATTTCCAATACAGGTAGCATGTGCAAGAACTATTCATCGCTCCCAAGGACTCACAATGCAAGCTTTGGCTTTTGATCCGACGGGTATAAGACAACATGGATTAGCATACACAACACTGTCATGAACCAAATCAATGGACTCATTATTTTTTCTAAAACCTCTAATGACACAAAATTTCAAAATTAAAGAAAAAATACGCCTTGAAATGCGTCGGCTTGAATCAAATGCAAAATGGCATTTGAGAATGACAATACATGTTCTCATAACACATTGTCCATGCTCTTATGTACAATGAACACGTGCAGCTTGAAGACGCATATAAATGACATTATCAATGACTACGATATAATGGCATCTGACATCTTGTGTTTGCAAGATGTACACATGCACCCCCCTGAAACACATGTTCTATTCCAACATTTCAATAGCTTCAAATCTCACAATGTACATGAAATAATGACTTTGATGAAGAAAAACCATGTCATCTCTAAAACAAAAAAAACATAAAACAACAAATATTGAAGCTATCACAATAACAACTTCTACTGAAAGCAACAAGCTAAACATTTCAAATGTTTATACAAAACCTAATGCTCCTATTCAAGAATATTGTACCATTATTGAAGAAATAACAACATATGTGAATTCAAAGAGCACTTTATACATTTTAGGTGATTTCAATATTGACATATCAACAAAAAATAGAATGAAAGAGATGCTTGAAAAATATATGCAACACCACAACATGCATTGCATCACACACAAGCAACTCAATGTATACAACCCATCGATTGATCACATCTAGACCAACTCAAGTACAAATATATGTTGTATTTACAAAGCAGAGGCATACTGGACTGACCACCTTGCTACATTCATAAAGTTCCATCCCACAGAGAAAACATATTGCACTCTACATGGGTAACACATATACCAAGAAAGACAAATATAATAACCTCAACATATATAATGCTCCAAGTACATTTCAAACAAAGTAAATTTTCCCATCCAAAATGCCAAGTATAAGTTTATAATGGACATTGCAATACTCTCTAATTGTTTTGCAGGAAAACAATGCAAGGAAGTAAAAATAAGGAAAAAGGAACACAAATCAATGAAGACCACACAACAAAAAGGTAATGAACTAGACTTGTTCTAAATATTACAAATCCTTACATGTTATAAGCCAATAGAGAATGAATCAATCAAAACATAAACATATATAGTTTTGAATTCAATACTCACTATCCATGTTTTAAAATACTAAAACAAAACTATCATATTTTGTGTAGGTCAAAACAAGGCAGTCCCACCTCCATGTCCATTGAGGACTTAAATGCACGGAAAGTGGGAAACACTTTTGAAGGAGATGTCCTTGTTGTCTACACAACAACATTGGACAGGGCAAGCAGAACACAAGAAGTGTTGCGTGCAGACTTAACCGATTCCAGAGCAGAAATGACAATAACATTGAATGTCACGGGGAATCTTGTAAAAGAATATAAAGACAGAATAGTTCCAGGAACATGTATTTCAATATCAGGGTTTCAAATTGCACCCAAAACAGACTATGACCATGGAGACTGTGACTGCATCCTAATATTAAAAGATGCAAGCACAATTCAAGTAATACCGTGTCTCTGTTAGGAATACAAATTCATACCAAGCACCACAATCAAACAACTACTCATGAGCACAAGTAACTATGTTATTGGCACAATAGGTGCACTAGTTGTTGCAGGGAGACAAACATGATCCCAATATACAGTAGACATAAAAGATGGAAACACTGATGCAGACAAAGCACATGTAACAATGTTCTACAGCTCTCGCTCCTCATGTACTTGGCATGTTATCACTACATTATTCTTATATATTTAGTTTTGACTCGCAAAAAACTACCTTTGTTATCAATGAAAAGCTCCAAATTCATTCGACATTTCAAGACCAATACATAGCAATAGCAGACCAGCTACAAAGGGGAGAAACACCTGCAATGCTATTCAGGAATATTGTACGAAGGAATGACATGGAAAACACATTCCACACTAGCATCGCTACATTCATTTTCACACTGAAAGATAGAAGAACAATGGATATGTTAAATGAATTACTGCAAACAACAATTGAGGTAACCAAATCAAAAGTTTCCAGCTCTCTAAGTAGTAATTAATGTAGAGATAAACAATATTAATATTGGAACATATGCTGCAGGTTGGTGGAGTTCTCAAAGTAGGAAATGCATTCTCAAGTCCATTTCATGCATTCTGCACAAAATGCAACTATAAATTTGAAAACTATGGAATGCTAGAAGACCAAAAAGCTCACTGCAACAGATGCAGTCAACAGGTCACATATGTCTACTCACTTCACCTCAAGACTGTGCTCACAACTGAGAATAAACAAACAATGCAGTGCTCAATTGACAAGTCCATTGTCGAACAACTGCTACCAAGCCTCAAAGGTACTACATTTGAAGACTACACCCATGACAAATCAAGGTTCATCTTTATCCTTCGTGATTTCTGCATCAAAGGTCGATTCACAGTCAACCATAGCAATGTCATCAAACATGCCACCACTATTGAAGATTAAAAAATGGAAAGCACAAAAAGGTAAACACAAAAGCGTGAAAATGCTTTTCTCATCTATAAATTTCCATTCAATATCTCCTTCAACACATCTACTATTTACTAACAACATACATGATACCAAATTTGTAGGTGCTCAAAAACACAAAAACAAATGCATGGGTATCTATCATTACAAAAACTACTACTTGATACTTCAAGTTATAAGTTATGTTGGTTCACATGCATATTGTTTATTGTGGCAACAATACTATGTACTACCTGTCACTCTAGATTTACTAGCTCCTGCTCTAGTATTTTTTCAAAACAATATTACAATTGTATATATAACATATTGATGTATAAGCTCTATTGACATCTAATCTTATTGAAAAATAAGATGTTAATAATTGCATGTTCTAACATATGCTAATATTGAACGCATTTGTGTTCACAAGTAAAACTTCAATTGCTATAATGTCTTATTCATGAGCTTCCAACAAAAAACATTAAACTTTGGCAGGAACTTTGACGCTTTGCGTCCTTGTTCATTATAGGAAGGAATATTTGTTTGTTGACTTGTTTTTATCAATCTTCATAAAATCATTTAACTATTTAATATGTGCACATATCAATATGTGCACATATCTTATGCTGAGACTAGATGGGTTAGGAAGAATTAAATTTATTTATCAAAAATTATTGTCGTGTTCAAAGTGAAGGGAAAAATAAATTTCACAGCTAATTAAATTGAGTGGTTTCTTGTATTCTATTTAATTTTTAATAATAAAAACAATGACAATATTATAAGAACAATTTCATAGTAGCATAATAAAAAAATGTAAGATCAGTTGTTACAACACATTATCTTTATTATAATCATAGGAAAAATAATATAGTAGAAAATAAATTATAAGGTAATATTACTAAGAATATAATAATATATAAGATAGTCCAATAAATGTAATATCAATTATGAGAATGTAATATTTTTAGTTATAATAATATAAAAAATACACAAATAATATAGAAAAAAAAATACAAGATAAATAATAATATTCTAATATAATATATAATAATTATGTGTTTTACAATTAAAATATAATATAAGATGATTAAACAAATAATATTAAATAAATTATAATACTATCATAATAATAGTATAATAACAATTTTAAAATAGAAATGTGTTCATATATACAATGTCGTGAGATATGATATTTAAAATTTGAATAAGATTTGAAGAGATTAAGTTTTATGTGAAAATTTAATTGTTTATAATCAATCTCTATATATGAATTTGAATGTAATTTATGGAAATAGATTTATATAGACCTCAATCTAATTTGTGGAAATGTATTTATGATAATATGCAAATTTTTTTAATCAGAAAAACGCATGCAAGCTTAGATATTATAGTACGCATCTTCCCACATGGCCACCGTCATTGGCGGTCCCTCACCAGCGTCATAATATTCCACGCTTGGCTGTAAAGTTTTAATAGTGGCAGACACAATCTTTCATTCCAACTCTAATTTCTAGCTCTGCGTGCCACTTTACTCTTTATTCTCCTTACTTTATTCTTTACTCTTTCTTTCCTCCCTCATTTCACTGACTCGTCAAATAGAATGAAAGTCTCCAGACTTTATAAACCGACCATGTCTATTCATTTATACTTTTTAATATTCTTTTCCTGTGCACTGCTTTTACTCTTTCTTCGTAACGTGCTGAGCTAAATAAACTCCATCTTATTCAGAGGCACGAAAAATTTCCAGCATACATAAAAGTGAGTACCTTCCAAGCTCTCTGTGTCCTTGATGGTCCCCACTCGCTGCAAATTTCTTTACTGATTCCTCTTTCTTTTTCCTAGTGGCAGACACCCCTCTGTATCACACTTACCTCCCTTTTTCTTCATTTTTTCTTCGTCGTCTCCAAGAATTTTCTCAAATCCAGCCCTCTCCGCTTTAGAGAGTTTCATACGTTCTGCAATTCATATCTACCTTCCTCTGCTTTCTAGTGTTTCATACGTTTTTGCAATTCTAGTCTTGCACTCATGGCTTCCTCCTCCTCCTCCTCTGCTCAGGCAAAATCGATTGTATCTCCTAAGCTGTATGATGCATTTATCAGCCACCGAGGCCCTGACGTCAAAGATACCCTTGCCAAACAACTCTATCACCTTCTCAAGGCTAGAGAGTGTAACGCATTTCTAGACCGTGAAGAGATTGAAGGGGGAGATTCTATTCCTTTTGCTATTCAAAATGCCATACTTTCATCTCGTGTGCAGATCGCCATTTTTTCCAAAGGATATGCACAGTCCTCTTGGTGTTTAGATGAGCTTGTTCTTATGCTGCAACAAACTGATGCCGTCTTTATTCCTGTCTTCTACGATGTCCAGCCCTGGGAGCTACGCCACATCGACAACAAGAAAAAGAAAAAGCAAAAGAACAAGAAAAAAAAGTCACAGTATGCAGCAGCATTTTCTGAGTATCGAAGTAAAGGCAGAAATCTTGATAAGCTGGAAGAATGGAGAAAGGCCCTCGCATCTGCTGCAGAAATATCTGGTTATGAACTTAGCCAGCATCAAGGGTAAGATTACTGTCATGTGCTTTGTATTGACTGCGACTCATCATGTTTTACCTTAAGTTTTTCTCCACTACATGGCATTGATTTTTGGCTTAATAGAATGCCTTTCTAATGAGATTTTCGGTTTTCTATTTCAGCAATTTGTGTGAAAAGATTGTGTCTCGTGTGGTACAAGTAATTCAAGAAAAGAGAAACAGTGCACCCTTGCATGTTGCCAAATATCCAGTTGGACTTGACGAGCTCGTCCAAGATTTTGAGAGATGTTGTTCAATGACAGCGGGGATGGTGGGGATCGTCGGACTCGGGGGCTCTGGCAAGACTACCCTCTCAAAAGAATTGTTTAACAAGAAAAGTTCAGGCTACCATAAATCATGCTTTCTCTCTGATGTGAGAGAATCGCATGCCAGAGGTGAAGTGCACTGTTTGCAAAACCAGCTCTTAAAAGATCTTGTCGGCGGAGATAAAGAGATAAGGAGTGTGCACCATGGAATCGGAATGCTGAAGGATAATCTGGAAAGAACAAAGCATTTACATTTCCTAATAGTCCTAGATGATATCGATCATCAAGACCAGTTAGATGCCCTGTTACCAGAAGGCATGCTGGGCTGTGGTAGCATGGTAATTATAACAACCCGTGACTACAGTGTGTTAAGGGGTGCAGATATGCATTATAAGATGAAGGGAATGGATTGGTATCATGCTAAGGAGCTCTTCTGTAGCCATGCTTTCCGCGGGCAGGATCCACCCACTACATATGACAAATTAATTGAAAGTTTCGTGAAATTCTGCGGAGGTTTACCCCTCTCGCTCATAGTTCTGGGTGCACATGTTTATCGTAGGAATGAGAATTATTGGGAGCTAGAATTGGAAAAAGTGAAGAAAATCCAGCCTAAGGATATAATGCAGAGACTCAAAATTAGCTTGGATGGTCTGGACAGAGAGGAAAGACAAATATTTATAGATATAGCTTGTCTTTTCAACAAGAAAAGTATGCATAATTTGAAAAGTAGTGTTATAACAATTTGGAAGGCGTCCGGTTGGAGCGCTGAGCATGCACTTCAAACCTTGCAAGATAAGTGCCTGGTTGAATTGGTTATCAGAGGGAGAGACATACAAAGATTTGAAATGCACGATCACCTTCGCGATCTAGGAAGACAAATGGCAGATGAGTTGGGCCCTCCTCGCCTGTGGCGATCAGAACTCCTGAGATCTATGGTGTGGTTCTTCTTTACTTTTTTAAAATTAATAAATATAGAAAGCTTTTGCGAAAACATTTTAATATATGTGTTTTTATAAAGTTTCTCAAGCCAATCGCAGTTAACCCTCATCCTTATATGTAGAAAGCAAAAGGATTTAAGCAAATCCTAGCAGAGACAAAGGACAGGTGTTTCCATTCGCTCAGGGATTCGTCCCTCGGAGGCAGAATTACTTATTTTATAGCTGAGACCGGCCTCCTGTGGCTTCAAATCAATAAGCATGGCAGCAAATCAAAAAGCATTCCTTCATGGATTCCTCTACAGAATTTGCACATTTTATGCATATGGAGAGCGGGAAAATTGGAATTGTGGAACAGTTTTCAGCAACAGTTGGAAACCAATACTCAGGTATTTCGCTATTCTTTGATGGAAATTAAATCTACTTTCATAATATTTGTTTAAAGAAAATTGTTAACCAGTGAGAACCAATTCATTTTTTAGTGCAACTGTCAATGCCAGGCCAATTTCGAGATGAGAAGGCTGCAGATTATCGACTCTCGCTTTCTCCAAAAGCTTCCAGATTTAATAGAAATGTTCAGTCATTTGGAAGAATTATATATATATAATTCACTAGAGAAGACAGATACAACATCCTTGGCGCAATCAATTAAACAACTTAGAAAGCTTAGATCATTGCAATTGCGAGATACGGTGGATGACTGCAGCGGAGGGAATTTTGATCTAAGCAAAGGTAGAGATTCAATCAATTCAGATTCTTCTACAAGCGGAAGCATGGATAGTCTTGAAACCATACAACTTTTCCGTCTTCAAAATATATCCAAATTGGTAATTAGTGGAGAGATGTGTCCCAAACTTCGATCACTCGAAGTTTGCAGCATGTATTATCTAAAAGAAATGGAGTTAAACCAGCTAGAGAGACTGAATACTCTTGATGTGGTAGGATGTGAGAAATTGGAAACAATATCAGGTTTATCTACTCTAATAGGGCTTCAAAAGTTCAGACTAGTGCTCTGTGCAGAGTTGAAATGGTTGCCTACCCTTTCTCATCTACATCGTCTGGAGGAAATCAGTATTGAAGGATGTAGTAAGCTGCAGAGCGTAGAAGGGGCGGAAGAGTTGCCACGATTGAGAAGTCTACAGATTGAAATTCCTGATGATGGACATGCATATCCATGGGTACGGAATTACATTTATGGATTGAGGGTAAGACTACTTTTCCTCGATGCAATCAATTGATTTTGAGTGGAAAGCAAGTTTATTAAGCATGATAAATGGTTTTTCCTATTGTGTTGGAGATGGAAAACAAATGTTGCTCTTTTTAAGTTGTGTTTTATCTTTAATAGTCTTATAATTATTTTTATTATCCTCTCTTTTTACGCTATTATTTTATATGTTTCAGATTCTGCCGGTAAAGAAAATCATGCAAATCATTTTGCAACAGAAGGCAATGGGTAAAGTATCATCCAAATTGAATGCAAATTTATTTTCTGAGGTGATTGGCGCCCAAGAAGTCTCTGAGATTGAGAGAGGAGAGTATGTGTTGAAGACGAGCAGCTCATCGAGTGCAATCACTATATATGTTTTGCTCGTAACACCAATACCTTATGAAAGGGCTTCTTTAACATTTCAATCTGAAGACCGCTATTTGATCAAACGTCAAATGAATAGCTTAATCACAGTTGTACTCACCCAACATGATATTGAAGGTAGCTTCGACAGAGTGAGAATAGAGAAGGGATTGAAGGTCACAGTGAAAGTTGGGGAAGAAAGGAAAGCTTTAACTGTATTGCAAAGAATTGCTGATTGTACAGACACAGAGAGTACCTAGCTTGGCGGCATATGATGTGGTAAAGCGAAAGAGAAAGCAAAAGCATTGAGAAGTGTAATCGACTTGCTTTGACTATTTACTGTTGAAGAGCTCATCATCTTTGGTTTATTGGACTCAATGATTTCCAATATTTCTTGTGTGCAATTCACTTCTTTGTTTGTAATGTTTTCTTAATTAATCACTCTTGCATGGAATCTTTGAAATTGATGGCAGGCTTTTTTTAATTTTTAAACAAAATAATTCACTTCTTTGTTTGTAATGATGTCAGGCATTTTTTTATTTTTAAACAAAATAATTGTAAAATAAGTTTAGTTTGGTGTATGTATAAAAATATTAAAACAATACATTTTTTTTATGACTTTGTATTATAAAGAATAAGTTAATGCTTAATATCATATTATTTTTAAGTTATTATTATTGATGATGATAATATTAGTTTTATTTGATACATTTTTGGTTTAATTGTCATTTTAATCTATGTTGTGTGAGTTCTAAAATTAATTTGTAAAAAAATTTCTCATGGGTTGTCCTCATTTAGAATCTTTTGTATGATAAATGATTATCTTAATTTTTTTGGAAAAAAATATTTATCTCTAATGCTAAATACTTATGTTTAAGGATCTCACTACAAATGACAGCTCATAAAATGTCTTTATTTCTTTTTTTCATAATATGAATAATAAATTTAAGTAAGTCTTTTGTTGTTTACTTCTTGCTCAACAACGACTTAGTGCCGTCTATGTATTAAATGATTGATTTTTTTTTTTTAAATGTTCCTTTTATGTTAATAGCAATAAAATTAAGGAACATATATATATATATATATATATATATGAAAATATTATATGTAATTATATTCTTAACAATTCAAAGTAAATTTTAAATAATTTAAATAAATTTATCATTTCATTACATCAAATGTGCTATTGGTTTTAACAATTAAAAAAAAAAATATTTACCTAACAACATTGCAAGTTTAGCATATGGCCATTAGTAAAAGTTGTAACTTGCTTGTAAGTTATTAATATTTTGTAGTACATACTTTATGTATATTATATACATTTTTATTAATTACTTATTATATTAAATTTATTTATTTAAAAAAATAAATAAAAATTTATACATACTATTTATTTACATACTTTTTTTAATTAATATTAAAAAGAATAATTATACAATATAAAAAATAAATTTAAGATATATATGATTTTAATTAATAAGTATAATATATATCTAATATTTATATTTATTTAATTATATATTATATATCATTAAATAAATTATAAAATTTATAAATATAATATATTATTAGTTCCTATTTCGAACTATGGGAGAGGGCTAGCTTTTAGGTAGTGATTAACTTTATATTTTTTCATTCCAATTAGAATTATCAATTTCTTTTTAAAAAGTTACTTCAAAGATGTTAATATGTTAAAAATTCAAATCAATCATTTTTCACTTAATAAAAAATTAAACACTAGACAAAATATTCTATTAAAGGTAAAAACAAACAAAAATTATATTTTGTTGAAATCTTTTAAATTGAACTTTAAGTTAACATTATATTAATAACTATATGAATGGAAAATGAAATGATGGAAATCTATTCTTCTTTGTTAGCATTTTAGATTTTAAAATATACTGAGGTGTTATTAAGCTTGCTTCTTTTTTAGTTCCTATCGTAGGCTTTTGGAACTATAGGCAACCAACAATTCTTAACAAGTGATTAAACAGTGTAATTTCACCCAATCAATCTTATTTTTTTTAATAATACAATTTTTGATATTTTTTAAAGAAAAGTTATGATTTTTTTAGCAAAATAAAATTGAAAAATTAGTTTTCTCAAATTTGATTGGCTAAATTTTTTTAGTCATATGACCCCTTTTTTAACAAAGTGATGGAACAACATTATAAATATTAGTATTTATGCAACCATTTAATTAAAACAAACAAATAAATGTCTTTACATCCATTAGACAAGGCAAAGTAGATAATTGCAGTTATTAGTAAATTGTAGAATAAAATTAAACCATTGATAAAAATTTTAATAATTTTAGCTATATTAGATATTGCTAAAATCATTGATAACATTAATCTCCACCAGTTTTACAAAGTTTGTGGCTTAATTGATGTTGGATGCATGTTTTCCAGAATTATGAGGCTATTTTTTCCGAATGTTGATTACACAGAAGGGAAAACATCGGATAAAGATAAGTAGTTGAAATTGTTTGACTTGTGAGGTTGGGTGAAATGCAGGTTTTGAATTGTTTAATGGAATCCAAGGGACCACGTAAGAAATTGCACTATTCTAAAAAGCATTCATAGTCAAAATTGGATGGAGCAAATGAAAGCAAAAGACCAAGAACAAGTGAAAATAGAGATGGGTTAAAAAATAATTGTCTTTAATTGATAGAATACAAGACACACATAGAGATTTTAGATAGAAAAGAATGGGCTTTCAAAAGATTTTTATAGTTGAAAATGTGGGTGCCCATGATATCAAGAGGAATTCTCTTTGGAAGCCCTCATTTAAATGGGGGGATTTTTCTAGCTTTGTTAGTAAAAATAGAACTTTTTTCTACTCTTCCTCTATAGGTCTGGCGGGTACTAGGAAAATTTATTTTCTATCAATGAGAAAGAGCTACAAGATGTTCATTTAGTCTTCACTATTCTTAGAAGAAATCACTACACAACTAAAAATAGTATTGGATTCCAAGAATGGCTATGCTAGATTGGTTATATAGGCTTATTTTAATTAGTATCATCCACCCAACCACGTGGCTGGCATAGTTCTACTGCACTTGTTTCTTTGAGCAAGGTTTTTAAGCATTCAATTTGTCTCTTTAACTAGTATATAGATGATGCTCCATTTTGGCATCTTCCTTGCTTTATTTGGATTCTGTCTGGCCACAACTATGGGGGATTGATGATAACTAACTTCTTTAAGTTCAAAGTTGAAATGCATATATTTTTGTAACTTTGACTGCTACATTGCAATACTTTACTATTAATTGTATGATCTACGTTTACAAATCTAAATTAAATTTTCCAAAGTGGGTTCTGAGAAAAACAACATTCTATTGTCTGACAATGACATGGGGTGGTATATCAAGAATCACTCTTGTCCTCTTCAAATTATTTTCTCAATTTTACCTTTTGGAATTTCTATTTTCTATTTTTTATTTTTATTATATTTTTATTGGGCATTTAATGTGATTTAGAGTATTGTTATTTGAATTTAACTTTGTAGTTTTTGATTCAAATTCATTTATCCATATTTTATGAGTTGTGATTCTCATGAACTGATCCCTCATGAGAATGAATGGAATAATCAACACTCATTGCATCTAGGTGATGCTCACAGAAGTAAAACATTGGGCCTTCCCCGAGAGGTGATTTAGAGCTTTTCTCTAAGCATATTGTTTAGAGTGTCAACTTCTGTGAACTAATACTATTGATTAAATTTTGTTATATAATATTTTTGTGTAAACTGTGATCACACATAAATAAAAATAATATTTTCATCAACTTACACTTATTAATTTTTACATTATTTGTTTCGTTGTCCTCATGTAAAGGGATTCTACAACTTCTATAGATTCCAATTATACTGTGATTTTATATTTTCTCAATAACACTTAGATCTCCCTTCTATTGGTTATTTCAAATTTTCAACTTTGTAGTATTAAAAGAATATTATTTAGACATTTTATCTTTTCTCAGGAAATAGTCTTTGTTGGTCCACCGAGAGGGGGGGAGGGTGAATCAGACAAATCAAAACTTAAACACTTAAAATTGAACTCATTGATTCACATGGAAATACTGAATATAGTAAATAACCAAAACACCAATACACTCAATAAATTAAATAGTAATACATCTCATATATGTAAATCAATCATTCAAACTTAGCAACATCAGATTAACTCGTACAACTCGAGATATAACTCAGTTGACACCAGATTTAACTCGGTTGACACAAGATTTAACAAGGAAACCCAATTTGGGAAAAACCTCTATGGGAATTGTAATCCACAATAAAAAAAGTACCCTTTTGAAGTACACTCAGTTAAAAACTTATCCTATGAAAGATTACAAACACATTTGCTAAATGTGACCTTGTTAGGGGATTTACCTCAGATCTGTTAAAAGATCATCACTCTGTTAGCAGTGACCTTGTTAGTGGTCTTTAAACACTCTTTTGGAATGTCACCTAGGTCTAGGTTTTACAAATAGGACTGTTAAATCCACTTGGTTAAGAAATTTCTGTTGCAAATATTAATAAGCAACAGTAAACTTTGATCTATAAATATAGCAACTACCTTTGCTTGTGTCAGATCCTTTATACTCAATTGGATATTGGCATCACATACTCCATTGATCTCTTTCTTAGACTAGATTCTTCAATCTCTATTTCTCTATTTTTCTTGGTAAAATATTGTTCTTCAACTTCTTCTCCTTCTTTGTTCAATTCTCCATCCTCTCTGTATTCATAATTCTTTGTTTATTTCTCATTGTTTATATAGACATACTTTTGCCTCTTAATCTCCTTCATTTGATTTCTCATCATTTGCGCTCATTCATTTGATCATCTTCTTCATAATCCACAACTCGGTAAACCATTTCACTTTTACCTCGGAACTTGAAATTTTCTTATAACTCTTCACAATTCAATTTAACCGCTTGATCTTCACCTTAGATCTTCTCATTGAATTTTCCTATTCATAGATCTTCTAAAAAACATCATTTAATTCATTTCCTCATCCAACTCATCATCGCTTTTCATTAAATTGAATCTTATTATCATTTATAATCAATATCATGTACTCGGTAAAGTTTGCTTTGCAACTCGGTAATTGACTTCATTCACTTCTTGGTGTCTAACTCATATTCGGTGCTCGGTTCTTGACTTTCACTTGGTTTTCGGTAACAATAACCAACTCACATAACATTCTTCTGACTAACTTTGTCTTGCTCAGTAAAGTAACTCTTTCAGTCATAACTTAACTCTTTGTAATTTCTGGCTTGATCAATCAATTGTACCAATTTGATAACATCAAATATATAGTAGAAAACAACTATATCATCATTAATTCATCATTGTTTGATCTGTATTTTTTACCCATTTAACTTCTCCTCTTAAGATATGGTAACATAATAAAAATCAATTAATCAATTGCTTGACATCAATGACAAAACAATAACTGATCTAACCATTTCTGCAATCACGATACTCAGTATCACTTGGTCTTCATCATCTCCATCAAAAATTCACCAGTTGATAAAAAATCTCCCTCTTTGGCATTGATGGAAACTACTATAACATTGTTATAGAAATTGATGATGGCAACTCTCAAATACATAATTGTACTCCCTCTGAGTTGATATTTCTATTTCCACTATGATCTTTGATTTGAATATCCCTCTTGGATAAATATTTTGTTTCTGTAACATACATTCAGATTCTCATTCATGAGTAAATAGTAGCAATTCATTCTCTCTCAATATCTCCCTTAAGGATAAATGTCATCAATTCATTCCCTCCCTCTTTGACAACGATTTCAAAAATTCATACTCTAGAAAACTTGTTCTAGTAGTGGATTATACCTGACATGTACTCATAAATCATTGCATACAAAAATATTTTCACAATTCAGAAATCACCTAAAGTGTGTCATACTAACATCAATTCAGAAATAGATATTCTAATGAAATATAAAATAGATGCAGCATGCCTCATGCTCTTTAATAAATATTGGATAGGGGAAGAACCAATAATTTACCTCGAAGATAATCAAAAGTATCTTTAGGTAGTGGCTTTGTAAACATATCAGCTCCAATTGTTCCTTTGAATTCACATATTCCAATCTCACTTTATTCTCTTGAACTTGTTCTCTCAAGTAATGATACTTGATATAAATGTTCTTGGTCTTTGAGTGCATAACCTGGTTCTTTGATATATTAATAGCACTTGTATTATCACAAAAAATAGTAACCAGATCTGTGATATCTTCTTTCATACCTTCAAGTAATTGTTTAATCCATACTATGTTTGCACAATTCATAGCAGTAGCAACATATTCAGCCTCAACAATAGACTATGAAATACAACTTTGTTTCTTGCTCATTCATGTAACCAATATTTTGCCTAGAAAGAATGCACCTCCACTAGTAATTTTTTTGTCATCAATAATTCCATCCCAATCTGCATTAGTGTAGACTTGCAGATCAAAAGTACCTCCTTTTTTTGTAAAATAAACCAAACTCTTTTGTGCATTTCAGATGTCTCAAAATTCTTTTTATTGCAGACATATGTGTTTCCTTTAGATTAGAAGAAAATCTTGCAATAATTCTAATAGTGTGTGCTATATCAGGTCTGTTGTGAACAACATATTGCAATTTACCAATCATGGATCGGTAAAGAGTATTATCCACCTCTTGTGTTTCATCCTCTTTAGATAATTTACATCCAATAACCATAGGTGTTCCAACAGGCTTAGAATCTTCTATACCAAATTTTTTAAGAATCTCTTTGCTATACTTGGCTTGTGTAATATATATCCCTCCAGTGACTTGTTGTATCTTCATAAAGTCATTTAACTATTCAATATGTGCACATATCTTATGTTGAGAGTAGACGGGTTTGGAAGAATTAAATTTATTTATCAAAAATTATTACCGTGTTCAAAGTGAAGGGAAACAAAAAAAATTTCACAACTAATTAAATTGAGTGGTTTCTTGTATTCTATTTAATTTTTAATAATAAAAATAATGACAGTATTATAATAAAAATTTAATAGTAGCATAATAAAAAATGTAAGATCAGTTACTACAACACATTATCTTTATTATAATCATACAAAAATCAATATAGTAGAAAATAATTATAAGGTAATATTACTAAGAATATAATAATATATAACATAGTCCAATAAATGTAATATCAATTACAAGAATGCAATATTTTTAATTATAATAATATAAAAATACACAAAATAATAACATTAAATTTAGTAATATTCTAATATAACATATAATAATTATGTATTTTATAATTAAAATATTAATACTATAATTAAAAAATAAAATAAGATGATTAAACAAATAATATTAATTAAAATATAACATTATCATAATAATTGTATAATAACAATTTTCAAATAGAAATGTGTTCATATATATAATATCGTGAGATATGATATTTAAAATTTGAATAAGATTTGGGGTGATTAAGTTTAATGTGAAAATTTAATTGTTTATTGTAATATATAT
>MU224575.1:0-26897 GCA_018584345.1 Thuja plicata
TCTTGGAAGAATGAACTCCATAATCCTAACATTTTATCAAATTTACTCGCTTCATCCTTATTAAGTTTAGTTTCTTGAATTAAAACAATATCTGAATCAAAGGACTTAAGATTTAGTTTAACTAACCATTTCTTGCTAGGAGCATTTAGTCCCCTAGCATTCCATGTTGTTATCTTCATGACTCTTTGGGAAGGCACTTCCCCTTCCCTGTGTTGAAAAGCTGATCAATCTTCTGTTGCTCACTGCTGAGCCCTTCTGCTTCTCTCAGGTCCTTCAGAGATCTTTTTCCCCTCTTACCTTTGGACTTGCCAAAGTTGGGAGAGCTTAAACTATCCTGATTCTGCTGTATACCAAGATATTTTGTAGCTTTCCCAAGTCTAAAATCATTATTGTACTTATGAATATTCTTCCCTTCTGTGTTTTCTGATTCTAACTCGTTGATAATTTTATTAATTATATCCGCCTGAGGATCCTCTTCCACACCATTCTCCGAGGAAATGTCAACTCTGTTTGCAACCTTCCTGTCAGAACTCTGTTCTTGTCTGTTAGCTTTATCTTCTGCCTCTATGCTTATCAAATCACTTCTGAGATCATCACAAGTATAATTGCTGCCCCCTAATTTGATGATTCTCTGAATGAGTGTTGCCTTTTGATCCTCCGAACTGTTGTTGATGTCTTTGAAGCTAAAATCCTGAACTAATTCATCTGTTAACTGATTCAAATTCTCACCACTTACCTCAGATAACTCTGTCTCTATATAGTCTTCTCTATTTAAGAATTCTTGGACCATCTTCGTTAGAGAGCCCTCACATTTATAATCCTTCTCTTTAAAGGTCAACTCTTTTGGGGTGAACGAGGAGCTTCTGATCTCTGAAGGAGTCTGCCAGAATTTGGAAGCTTTATTTCGGGATACTTTGCTAGGTGTGATATTGGATGGATCCAACAACTGGCACTTTTCCTCTGAAGATATTTCTTTTGTAGGTTGATCTGGCTTCCTTGATTCTGAATCTTCTTCAAACAACATGCGATTTTCAATATCTTCAATGTTGTTGACATAAGAAACCCTTGCATCTCTTTTTAACTACTCATCATGTATCAAACTGGCTGGATCCATAGTGACTGTCAGTTCCAGTGTCCTGGGCTTGATTGGAGATGAAGCTAAATCATTGATCACCTACTGTTGACTACTGCTCAGACTTGAGGGGTCACAAAACTCTGCAGAACTGTTTGGATGTTCCTGTACCTGTGTAACTATTGGCTTTCTGCAAGCTGAGCTGACCTTAGTACCTTTATGAGAGACTCTATCTTCCCTATGATTCTTATCTACCATGTTAGAAGGATCCGGTCTATACAAATCTACCCTTAAATTCACACTCTACTCTCTAAACTCTGGAAAAAACTCTTGCAAGTTTGAAGTGCTCGGAAGAGTGACAGAATTTGTCTTCTTGACCTTTTCCATTTTGATAATTTCTAATATTTTCCCTTTGTAGGGGAGCAGATGGCAATCATATGAAGCAGTCCTTGTGACAATTTTCATTAATCCTTGAAATGACTGATTGAATTTAGTTCTAAAGAGCATTCTAACATTATTATTATACAGAAAAGAATTGTCTACACCTAAAAGATCACCCAGTTCGAACCCTAGGGATTTAAGAATCTCTAATTGTTTTAACTCCGGCGGCATGGACATAATGTGGAACCAGACCGGACATAAAACATCAAGATTCTCTAAATTGAAATTAGGATACCAAGCAATGAATTTCATAGCATGCCCATTAAAAAAGCATTCATAAACATTAATAAATTTCTTTCTAACGCCTTCATCCCTACATTGTAAATAAAGAACAGCTTCTGAGAAGTAGGAAATACTTACCTGAGATCCACTATTCTCCACTATCCATTTAGATAGAGAAGATAGATCATCTTTTGGACTGCACCAAACATCATAGATTCCACAATTTTTGCATTCATCCCAGGCAACATCAATATTTTTCCCATGAAGGGATATGGAGCGACCTGCTAGATTGGGAGAAGCGTTGTTCTTGGGATTTGAGGAGGCCCTAGGAATTGAAGATTCCAGGCGATGATGTGGAGGGATGTACGGACCATGGAGAGTGGGGAAATCAGAAAATGCATAGTAGGGTCTAGGAGGAGTACGACATGGAGCTGGTTCTGCCCTACCAGGATTTAAGCAAAGTGGAACTGGTTGTCGGTGAATGGGTTTAGCGTATTTGGTAAACTGAAAGAATCTGAATTGTTCCTCTAGGCTATCCAAAGTGAAATATGCCCGAGGATAGTGGAGAAATGATCGATCAGAGATATGGCCTGATGAAATTCTTTGCTCAACATTAGAGGCCCTTGACTTCTGTTTTGGATCATATCGTTGGTTTGCAATTTGACTCTTGGGTTTGTCTAAGCTTTCCGGTACCTCTAGCACCGCAAATTTGTTTGAGGTTTTAATCTCAAAATTCAGTCTAGGATTCACTTGGGTCTTTCGAAATACAGCCAAAATCTTCTTTTTGCGCATGTGAGTAGGCTGTTGCCATGGATTTTTATCGTTATTCTGCTCGGCGACGCTCGGCTTCTCGCAATCCCTGATATCGCAAATGGAAAAACTTGCTTCCGCAGGAATCTCCTTAACCTGAACATCTTTTGTTTTGTTAGTCGGGGCATCAATAGATTTCTTTCCTTCTTCAAAACTTCTTCTCTGCTCTACAATGAAGGGTTTTAGGTGATCGAAATTTGGGTGCTCTCTTACATTTTTTGTTCGCCAATCAGCTTTTTTATGCCCATATAGCCAGCATTTGAAGCAGTAGGAGGAGAAGCTAGTATTACCAGCTGCCTCCATTTTTTACGAAGAACTCAGATCTGAGTTAACAGGAAACTTGTCTACTGTAAGACTGGGATTTTTTGACACCTTCTAAATGTAATGAATAATTAATAATGCTAAGTAGAAAGTTAATTTATTATTATATATATATATTATGATTTAAAAATCAAAGTAATTAATATATATATATATATATATATATTATATAACTAATGAGTGTGCTCTGCTCTGCGGCTTCACTGCAAATCCTGACTCCCAATGCAAGCATCTTCACTGGTGATAGACAGGTGTGTTCATTCCCTTTTTAATGTTTAATTCATTTTATGACATCTCTTCCATTCAGACCCTCGGCAGAGGTCGTACCCTCTGCCATTAATGTCATTAGGGCTCCCATGGAGCCCGATCTGGTGAACGATATTAACCATAACAATGACTCAAAATCTACATCTCCTCCTCTTAAAACCTTCTTTGAAGCAGTGGCAAATTCCTCCACTGTTTGTGCTGGTGCTAGGTTTCATCTCTCGATCCGTAATGAAATGTGCCAACTAGGTAAGGGAGATGTGAATGCCTTGTTATCTTTCTCTATTTCCCCAAACTCTGAAATGATTTGTGAAATTGAGAAAGAAAAGAATAGGTTGAAAATTTATGTTGTTTTCTTTGCGGCTGTGGAAGTTGATAAATGCCCTGCACATAAATTCTTAGATGATTGGTTTCATAACTACTGGAATATGAAGCTAGGGCACCAGATCTCATTTTGTAGGCAAATTTAGAAAGGATTGTATGTTATTTTCTTTAAAAACTCTTAAGCACAGGAAGTCATCCTTAAGACGCAATACTAGACAGTGGGGAATACATCTTTCCATGCCCTAGCATGGACGCCAGAAGTTATCCATGAGGAAGTTGGTGGTACCCTAAATTTTGATAATTTAGAAGTCCCAATCTATTATCATGAAGCAAGTTTCTCCATACTAAAAAACTCAAAGGAGGGAAGCTTTATGACACAAATAAATAGAACTAACTAATTGAAGCATTCAGAAAATGTTGGAATTTTGAACTGCTACAAAGATGATGTCGACAGAGGTTGAAGATTGTTGAATTTTAAAAATCTAAAAATGACCCAGTTCGGGAAATCAAATTTCCTATCTCCAATAGAAATATTAGCTTTTCACGAGGAGTTTTGGATTTTTGACCAAAGCCAAATCTGAAAGTTAGGTAGTTATTTTTTAGTTAGTTATTTGTTTTTTCAAAATAATTTGTAATAAGGGTTGTGTCTTTTCACCTTAAAGAGGTGTGAAATACACTCAAACACATATATATACATAATCTAAAATGTAAAGAAAATATAATATAATTTCACATATTTGGATAGTTTTGGATCAACAACTACATGGACCTAGATGTACTATTTTTTAAAAATCAATAAAGAGAAGTCTTTTTTCTTCATATATGCAATTGTTTCATTAATCATTTTACAATTAGTCCCTTGGATAAACCAATAAAACTTTTTCAAAGTGATAGTTTGATGTGCATGCTTCCTTATTTGATTTATATTCTATATTTTAAATTGGTTTTCTCATTTTGAATGGTTTAATTATGTTGATTGAGACCTCAGTCAATTGGGTTGTCATCTGAGAAGTATTACCCTTTTGAAATATCTATGAATTTGTTTTAGGTTGCATGTACATTCCATAACACCTTTCAAGTGATAATTGTTCTTGTAAAACTGTCTCTGAGGTTGAACATAAGATTGGAATGATAGTGGCTCTATTGCCCATGGTTGATTAAGGCACTGGCCTTTCTTGCTTATTTGGATTATAGTTATTTAGTTCATTGTTTATAGTTTTGTGATATCTATCTATCTATTCATTTCAAATTACATACACATTTACCAAACATTCTTTCAATTACTTAAACTATTTCACTTTACAGTTCATGATGTATTGCTTTCAGTTAGATTTCTTTCAAGTGCCTTGCCATACTTGAGAGAGAAGGTTGAAGTGTTACTTATCTGCTATAAAAAACCCTTGTAACTTGGAGGATAAGTCATGGTATAGGCCTACTAGCCTTGATTTTGCAGAGCCAGAATTGCAGAAGTTCCAACCCTGCCTTGGTTGTGACTTGTTAGTTGGCCAAATCACTTGGGTTTCCAAGCATTGGATTGGCAAGTCCATGGGAAATCCAATCTATTGATTTGAGCACCAATAGATTGGTGAATCTATTGGGGAGTTGTTTAAAAGAACATTTTGGTATTCTACCTAAAAGCTCTGGTGATATATTTAAGACTCTACTGGGAGAAAATAACTCAGAAGATAATAAGTATTTTACTTCTGATAAGAAGGTGGTGACTCTATTGAACAAAGCATTTCAGTCAGTGACTCTACTTAGGGAGAAAACTCAGAAGAAGATAGGAAGACAACCTAGAAGGGATGATAAATTATCTTTTAATTAGTAATAGAAGATCTATTGCATGATGTTTAGAATTCTATTAAAAAGATTTTTTATTCCTGTGGATACCAGGCCTTTGGATCTTAGAAAGTTTCAATGCAGTTGTAATAAATTGTTTTCACAACTTTCACACAGGTTAACGGATTTTATGGAGATTATGATGAATCAACTCTTGATCATTTGGATGTTTTTCATATATTCATTCGTAATTATGAGGTCCATACAGAAGATGATGCCATGAAGCTATTTGCATGGTCATTAAAAAATAATGCACAAGAAGAATATGAATCATTACCTACACAGTCCATCTCATCATGGAGACAGTTTGAGCAGTGGTTTCTTTATAGGTTTCATGATGCCAATGGTGAAGAAGACAACATGTGCTATGAATTATATGAAGACCAAAGTTGTAGGATGGAAGAAAATATAAATTACATTATGGAAGAAGAATTGTACATGTCCCCTTTGGATACATTCTTCAGTTTGGAAAGATATAAAGGTGAACCTGCAGTACATTTTTTCATGAGAATGATAAAGATCTATCAGGAAATACCTTTAGATATCAGGCCTCTGGGAAGGGAATTAATGGATAAACTTTGTGAGTTAGGAATCTACCATGATTCTCAACTACTAGCTTTTCTTGATAAAATATGTGAAGTATTGAGGGAATAAAAGAATGATGACATAGAGGAAGAAAATTTGGATCAGATTGAAGTAGAATCTGTACATAGTGAGATTTGCATGGAAACAGGTATCGGTGACCATGATGATGAGGAAGAAGATTTTCTCAGTACAGAAGAAATCTCATATTTACTAGACATGGAATATCAAAAATATGTTGAGAAGGGTGGTCAAATTTTTTTCTCAATAAACCATGATAAGCAAGTTGAGGGATCACCACATACTCAGGGGGTACTAGATGAACAAGATGATAAATTTTAGGAACCAAATAACGGAGATGAAATAGAACAATATACAACATATGAAAACGAAGAAGTTTTAGATGAAAGCTCTTGTGGAGATATGCCTGAGTTCTCTATATCCTTGAATCCATTATTTGAAGAATATTTTCTATGTAATCAAGTCCATCAACATCATGATAAAGATAGTGAGCCTAGTGATCATTTTGAAGATGATGAAACTCAAAATATGTATGGGGAAGTGTATTCATAGAGTGAGACATGCATTATTTCATCTTATGAGAAGAAGTTGTATCAAACATGTGAAGATGAGATGGAATCAAACAGACTTAATGAGGAGAATGTAATGAAGATTAGTTCTAAAAATTACCCGAGTATCCTATCTGATCAAATTCTTGATAAGAAGAAAGTTCCTGAATGCGAGTTATCTCCAAATCCTTTTTGTGAAAAGAAACAACATATTGAGTATAGGGAAGATTGTGTATGTAAAGGCATCCAAGCACAAGAGATTAATCTAGTTAATTTTAGGGTTGATAAAATGCATGGGGATCTTCTATTTAACAAGGACTATAGCGAACTTGCTGACTTTTCTAAAGGTAAACAAAAGTCAAAACGTGTTAATAAAGAAATGAATGTTGTCCATGAGAGTGGTGGCATCGTATTCAGGAGATCCAAAGTATTACATAGTCAAAATTATGTGTTTGATAAAGGAAAGAAGCAGTGTTCATTTTTTGGGGGGCCTAGCGCCACCCAATTTCACTTTGCATCAGATTAAGTGTGGATACTTGGTCTGCTCCTCCAGAGATAGCTAGAATCTCGCTATGCTCACAAGGAGCATGCGTCCCCAGAAAGATCCACTGGTGGTACCTCAAATTTTGATAATTTAGAAGTCCCAATACATTATCAAGAAGCAAGTTTCTCCGTACTAAAAAAAATCAAAGGAAGGAATCTTTATGATACAAATAAATAGAACTAACTAATCGAAGCCTTCAAAAAATGCTGGAATTTCAACCTGCTACAAAGATGATGCCAACAGAGGTTGAAGATTGTTGAATTTTAAAAATCTAGAAATGACCCAATTTGGGAAATCAAATTTCCCATCTCCAACAGAAATATTAGCTTTTCACGAGGAGTTTTGGATTTTCGACCAAAGCCAAATTGGAAAGTTGGGTAGTTATTTTTTAGTTAGTTATTTATTTTTTCAAAATAATTTGTAATAAGGGTTGTGTCTTTTCACCTTAAAGAGGTATGAAATCCACTCAAACACATATATATATATACATAATGTAAGATGTAAATAAAATATAATATAATTTCACATATTTGGATAGTTTTGGATCAACAACTATAACATGGACCTAGATGTACTATTTTTTAAAAATCAATAAAGAGAAGTCTTTTTTCTTCATATATGCAATTGTTTCATAATCATTTTACAATTAGTCCCTTGGATAAACCAATGGAACTTCTTTAAAGTGATAGTTTGATGTGCATGCTTCCTGATTTGATTTATATTCTATATTTTTAATTGGTTTTCTCATTTTGAATGGTTAAATTCTGTTGATTGAGACCTCAGTCAATTGGGCTGTCATCTGAGAAGTATTACCCTTTTGAAATATCTCTAAATTTGTTTTAGGTTGCATGTACATTCCATAACAACTTTGAAGTGATATGTTTTCTTGTAAAATTGTCTTTGAGGTTGAACATAAGATTGGAATGATAGTGACTCTATTGTCCATGGTTGATTAAGGCACTGGTCTTTCTTGCTTATTTGGATTATAGTTATTTAGTTCATTGTTTATAGTTTTGTGATATCTATCTATCTATTCATTTCAAATTACATACACATTTACCAAACATTCTTTCAATTACTTAAATTATTTCAATTTACAGTTTGTGATATATTGCTTTCAGTTAGATTTCTTTCAAGTGCCTTGCCATACTTGAGAGAGAAGGTTGAAGTGTTACTTATCTGCTATAAAAAGCCTTATAACTTGGAGGCTAAGTCAAGGTATAGGCCTACTAGCCTTAGTTTTGCAGATCCAGAATTGCAGAAGTTCCAACCTTGCCTTGGTTGTGACTTGTTAGTTGGCCAAATCACTTGGGTTTCCAAGCATTGGATTGGAAAGTCCATAGGAAATCCAATCTGTTGATTTGAGAACCAATAGAAGTGTTGGCCCTTTCAGCTCCTCACTGGATCATTGTTAAGAACCTACCTCCTTTTTGTGGCATTTTCTACACCATCTCCTTGAACCGCTTGGAAAGGTGATTAGATTTAATGACACTACCAGGCTTGTTCCACACATGGACGCAAGAGCGTTGGTCTCATTAAAACCTGGTATTGAGGTGTCGTCTACTCTTGAGATTAACATCTCTAGAGAGTCTTATGTCTGCCCTTTAGAGATTATGGGAGGATTAAACACCTATTTCTTATGTAAAAAAGAGGGGCACCTTTGTAAGGATTGTCCCATTATCAAACATAAATCCCAACCAGTGAACCTTGTTTCTTCCCCTAACAATATTACTACAAAAAGCCCTAACTTGGTCTCGAACATGTCAACTATGACACCTTAGACACCTCCATCTATGACAACTGGTATTGCTCCCCCTCCAACACACCATGATACCCAACCCCGAATGGAGACACCCGCAGAATTGCAACAATCCTCTGATAATATGTTGCCCGATGGATTTCAAATGGTTAATAAAAAACCCAATAAAAGAAGAAGAAAAGCTAATAAACAAGGTCCCATGGTTGAGGCCTGGGTTCAAGCTTCTCCTCTGGATAAACTCAAGAACTCCCCTGATGCTAACTCTCCCATTGATTCTTCATCTCCCTTAGCTAGAGGCGCACAAAAGGTTTTTAAGGAAATTGATGATAATTATTTTTTGGAAATCCTCCCCACAACCACTAACTCGCAAACCTCCATTTCTACAGAACTTTCCCCAACCCATGCTCTCGCAACCCTGAACCCTAACTCTATCATTGATATGGAGATCATGAAACCTCATGATTCTGATAATGATGAATTTGATTGGAAAAATGATTTCCCCAAATCCAAAAGAAGGGGACGCCCCTTGGGCTCAAAGAATAAAATTCCCTCAGTGAAGGGTGGTGAGGTTTCTACCCACACTACTAATTCTAGTAGAAATCATGGGTCCATGGACCCAATTTGTGTTACCCCAGTCACAGGTTCTTCATGAATTGCATATCCTAGAACGATAGGGGACTTGAATCCCCAGATAGGAAGTATATTGTTAAACATTTTTTGGATACCTTTAAAAACATTGACATTATTATGCTTCAAGAATTAAAGGCTATCAATTTCATGCTTGATGTTAACCTTGACTTCATCTGGAAAGATGTTGTCAAGATATACTCTGATCATCCAAAAGGTAGGGGTGGGGTAGGATTATTGATCAACCCTAAATGGGCCAAGTTCATAACGAATAAAGGTATCTCCCCTTGTAATATGGAAACCTGGGTTACTCTTAGTAATAACTCTCTCACCTTCGGCATCTGCTCTATTTATGAATCTGATGATGCCAAAGAAAGATCGACCCTATGGTCCTAGTTGGCTTCCCTACCGGACATACCTTGGTTATTTGGGGGAGACTTTAATATGGTTAAGTCTCAAGAGGATAAGATGGGCGGACTCCCCTTCTCCTAGAAGAATTTGGAAATGAAACCATGGGATAAAATGATTCACTCTAAACTTCTATTTGACCCCTTGAAGGATAATAATAATACTAATCATAGCCTCTGGCATACTTGGTGCAACTTCCAGCAAGGCCCTGCCCAGATTTATGCAAGACTTGATAGATTTTACGCCAACAAAACTTGTTTTTCCTTCCTTCCCGATGTGCAATGAAACCTGGTCACTGTGACCCCCACATCTCTCTCTGACCTCCATCCTATATCAGTGTTTGTTAAATTTAATGACTTCCAAGCTCCCCCAAAATCTAAAAGTCAGAGTTTCATCCTTAATTCCTCGCTTCTCAAAGATATTGACATCCTTTCTGTCATTCATCTTATCATGAACATCAACCAAAATTTCCCATCTTCCCTGCCATGTATTGACATGTGTCAGCACAACATCCATGCATGACATGCTCTTCTTCAAACCTTGGGTCAGAAAAAAGCCAAAGATTACAAATTTACTAAGAAGTTTCTCTCCTCCAAGCTGATATCTGTCCAACTTGATATGCAAAACAATCCCTCTAATGACAACCTTGTCCCTATTGTCTCTAGGGCTAGGACTAATCTTAGACAACACCAGTAAGTTAAATTTTGGGGAGCCAACATTAGGTGTCATGCTCACTAGCTCCAACAGGGAGACAGGGGTTCCAAATTCTTTTTTAATCTTTTCAAATAGAAGCAAGCCAGTGAAGCTATAAACAGGCTTGTTGTTGATAACATTGAAATTGACAATCTTGAAGGTATCACGAAGGCATTTGCCTCATTCTATCAAAACCTCTTTACTTTTGAAGAGAATGAGGAATCTATTTCCCTCAGAAAAGATTACAGATCCATCATCCCTAATAAGATCTCCCTTCAAGACTCTGAACTTCTCAGACAAAGCATCTCTATGGAGGAAATTGAAAAAGCTATCAATACTCTTAAAAATGACAAGGCCCCTGGACCCGACAGCCTTCCTGTACAATTCTATAAAGCCAACTTAAGCTGGATATGTACTGAACTTTATGACATTTATAATGAAGCCTATGTCAAAGGCACTCTGGGCAACTTTATTAACAGTGGTATTATAAAATAGACCACTAAGGAAGGGGACAAAACTCTTATTAAAAACTGGCAACCCATTACCCTCCTTAATTTTTCTTACAAAATTCTTGCTAGGGTCTTGGCCCGCAGACTTGAAAACATTCTGCCTAAATTTATTAATTCTACTCAAACTGGCTTTATTAAGGGGATATTCATCCTTGAAAACATCATTACTAGTTGGGAAGCCATGAATTAGGCTAAGACCTCCCAACAAAAAGTTTCTATGCTTCTCCTTGATTTCGAGAAGGCATATGACAGAATTGAATGAGATTTTATTAATATGATGCTTAGGCCGTTTGGGTTCCCTAAAGTCTTCTGCAATTATACCAAGATTTTCCTCAAGGATGCATTAGCTCAGGTTGATGTTAATGGCTCTCTATTGGAGTCCTTTGCTTTGGGTAGGTCTATCAGGCAGGGTTTTCTGCTTGCCCCTACTCTCTTTGTTATTGCCTCTGAAGCTCTTTCCTACATTCTTAGAGATAACACTCTCTCTCCCGCGGTTAAAGGTATCACATTACCCAATAATGATGACTTGATTAACTGTCAATTTGCTGATAATACCAGTATATTCGTTGAAATGACAGAAGAAAGATTTGATATTCTGAAAAATAAACTTGATTCTTTATGCTCGATATCTTGAGCTCAATTGTCTCAGCCAAAGTCCATATGCCTTGGCTGGGATGACTGACCTCCTTACTGGTTCAACGAGTATGGGATTCAGTGGGGAGGACCCAATAACATTGCTTAGCATCTGGGTATCCCCTTTTCTATAGATCCTTCTCTCTAATATATGTGGCTCTAGGTGAAGAACAAAATTACTAAAAATTTGGGTAAATGGTATAACAAATCCTTATCTTTGGCTGGTAGGGTTCAGGTTTGTCAAAAAATTCCTTCATCATATAATATTTACTACTCATCTACTTGGATGTTCAATAACTATCAAATTCTGAAAATCCAGAAGGCCATTAGAAACTTTCTTTGGTCGGATGGTAAAGGCAACAAAAAAAATGCATGTTGTTAAATGGGATTGGTGTTGTATAGACAAGAAAATTGAGGGGCTAGACTTAAAAGATCTTAAGGTGCATGGGATAACCATGGCTACCAAATGGATCTTCCACTGTTTAGAAGGGGATGAACCTTGGAAGGTCCTTTTCAGATGTAACATTGAACGTGGATTCCCTAGGAAGGCTAAGTCTTGGAAGAATCTCCCTTTTAGTGACCTTCTTTTGGGAGGATTTCCTGTCACTATTCAGGGATCAGTTATTTTTAAAACTATTTGGAAATCCTGGGAGTCTACTAATTTTTTAATCTCTAATAAGACCTTCCATGATCATAATGTTCTATATGGTGAAAGGTCAATTTAGTGGAATCTCCACCTCTTGGGTAAACCCCTCGCGTTGTCCCAAGGCTGCTCGGCTAAAATATGGAATAATATGGGTATCTCTCAATTCATTGACCTATTTAAAGAAGATTGTCTTATTGGTTGGGATGAGATAAGGAACAAATTTAACATACTTGTGGCGCATAAGAAAACTTACAACGTGATTTTCAAAGCTTGCAAGGATCTGCCCTTTACTTGCCATATTGACTCTCATAGATTTTTGGACATCAAATGGCCGGATGGCACTATCATTTCCAAAATAAAAGAAAAAAATATATACAATATTTTTAGTAACATTTATCATATTATTAATCATGTCAATAATTTTTGGTATACAAACTTGGAGGTTAATTGCTGGAAGAAAATTTTTACTAGATTGTGGAAATCTCCTATTGAACCTAAAATTAGATGTTTCAAATGGCTAATGTTTCTCAACAGACTTCCTATAGGAAAAGGCCCATCTTACACTGAAGTTTGTAGCTTGTGCAAACTTCCTAAGTCTTGCAGACATATTCTGTTTGATTGTAAATTTGCTAAAAGTATTTGGTCTATGTTTGGTATCACTTATCCTAAATATTTAGATATATTTGAAATGATTAATGGACATATTCAGGGATTAAAAAAAGATACTAATTTGATTTGGTGCATTTTATCTTCTAACATCCTTTGGCTGATTTGGAAATGCATGAATGAAGAAAGGTATCAGGACATTCACAGATCCCTTACTGACTCTTTTCAAAAACTCATATATTTTAAAATTTCTTCGCAGGTCTAAATCAACATGATGATTGAGAGGGAAAATCTTATTAGGTTTCTCAAAATGGGACACTCTACCATGTTTGTATTCGAAATGAAAGATGGATATACGTGGCGAAGACATATGGACAATATGGCTATCTTTGAAAAAACTTTGAAGAAGCTGCACAAGGATATTAGGAAGAACAAGGATGCTACTGATGATTATATTTACATGTTGAGCCAAATCCAAGCAAATAAATGCATTGTCTGGATGGAAGGCCCTATGGGGTGGACTGCCTGGGTGGAAAATCATGAGGAAATTCTTCATTAATTCCTTTATATAGTGGATGATCTCTATTTTTTTTTCTTTAAAATGTAATTAATACTTTGATACTTTGACTTGTGTCGTGTGAGGCTCTGCCTCCGGTTTTGGATTATTCAATTTTCATTTTGATTACCTTATAGTTAATATAAAAAAGGAATTAATAATGCTAAGTAGAAAGCTAATTTTTCATTATATATATTATAATTTGAAGATCAAAGTTTGAAAAGTTTGTAAAAGTAAAGTAATACATTAAATACAAGAAAAAATGCATGGGCCCTATGGAAATAATATTGTATGAAATGACAAAAAAATAAGCAAATAATTAATTTAATTTTTCACTATTAAAATTCAAAGTGGAAACACTATCCTTGAAGAAAATAAAATGACTTCAAATGTTTTTTTATATATTAACTATAAGGGAATCAAAATAAACATCGAAGTATCCAAAATCAGAGGCAGAGCCTCACGCAGAGCAAGTCAAAGTATCAAATTATTAATTACATGTTTAACAAAAAGGAAAGCATCCACTAGAGAAAGGAATTAATGCAAAATTTCATCATGATTTTCCACCCAGGCAGTCCACCTCATAGGGTCTTCCATCCAGACAATGCATTTCTTTGCCTGGATTTGGATCAACATGTAAATTTGGTCATCAGTAGCATCCTTGTTCTTTCTAATCTCCGTGTGCAGCTTCTTCACAGTCTTCTCGAAGATAGCCATATTGTCCATATGTCTTTGCCATGCATATCCATCTTTCATTTTGAATACAAACATGGTAGAGTGCCCCATTTTGAGAAACCTAATAAGCTTCTCCCTCTCAATCATCATGCTGATACATACCTGTGAAGAAATTTTAACATAAATGAGTTTTTGAAAAGACTCAATAAGGGATCTGTGAATGTCTTGTTACCTCTCTTCAGTCCTACAGTTCCAAATCTGCCAAAGGATGTTAGAAGATAAAATGCTCCAAATCAGATTAGTATATTTTTTTAAACCTTGTATATGCCTATTAGTCATTTTAAATATATCTAAATATTTAGGATAAGTAAACATAGACCAAATACCTTTAGCAAATTTACAATCAAATAGAATATGTCTGCAAGAATCAGGGAGCTTGCATAAGCTACATAATTCTGTATAAGAAGGGTCTTTGCTTATAGGAAGTCTGTTGAGAAACATCAACCATTTGAAACAACTGATTTTAGGTTCAATAGGATATTTCCACAGCCTAGTAAAGATTTTCTTCCAGCAATTAACCTCCAAATTTGTATACCATAAATTATTGACATGATTAATAATATGATTGTTGTTACTCAGAATACAATATATGTTTTTGGCTTTTATTCTGGAAACAATAGTGCCATCCGACCATTTGATGTCCAAAAATCTATGAGAGTGTGTTGACGGGACTTTGTGACTGGGTCCGCCAACAGATGTAAGTTGTCACCAGGTACCGGGCCAACTTCGCCTGTAAAGGTTGTCCGAGGAAATGAGATTCCCTGGGCCTTCAAGCACATGAGAGTCGGGTCTCGACAGTGCGGGAGCTTAGTTGGGAATATGATTGTTTTGTTTGGGGGGATAGCTGGTTATCTTGGCTCGTCTTCTCCGGGGATTTAAGTGAGTAGGGTTTCCTGCAAGAATTCACGATCTTTACCAAATAAACTTCAAAAGATACTACAGAGTTAGAGATATTTCATCTACCTATAGTTATGACAAACATTCAAAACATCGGCCAAGCTCTAACATGCTACACTAAATACTGAAGAAACACAGAACCATCAGCTCATATTTAATCAATAGCGAGGAAAAGAAGGTCGTTAATCTACTTAAAATATCAGGGCAAGGGACATAAAGAACATACAACACAAAATACCGTTAATCTGGAGATCTAAATGCTAACAACACCATTGATAGAACCCTTCCTTATTCATTAACATGTTTCCAGCAAGCACTGGTGCGTACAATAATGGTGGCTCTAGGGGAGCATTTAACTACTGAAAGCTTCTAAAAAACTAAGGAGCATTGAGCTTTATAACTAAGAACTAAGAAAACTGAAATGCTATTAGCTATGGAGTGCAAAATCATCAATTTTGTCGACCCTTGGAATGAGGTCAGACTTATTATTTATACACAAGTTTTGACCTAAAACTAACCTAACTTATTTTACACTTAACAATATAATACTATTTTTGGTGGCCGGTACTACCTGTGCCATGTTACAAAAGACCTCGAGATAGAGAAGGTCTGACATGTCAGAAGAATAAGACAAGGAAGGAGGAGTGGAAGAATTAGCCTCGAGAAGAGAGCCAAGAGGAGAAAAGAAGAAATTTGATCCCCCAGGGATTGAGGCTACATGCCTCATTAATGGGAAAAGTGGCTCCCTATCTCCGATGCGCCAGGGGTTACGTTGGAGCGGTGCCTTGGGAAGACCACCTGTCAGAACCTTCTTGTCGAGCCAATGTGCCTTGTTATGGTTACTTGCTTTCTGACATATTTATTAACCATCTAATAGTGACCGGTTGACTTTGGGAACTGAGACTCTAATCGCTGAAAGAATACAAAATTGTGGGATCCGGAACTTTGGGACCTGGAAGCTTACACTCCCTAAAGAATGAATAAATACAACATACATCTCCTGACAATCATCTCTGGAACTAGGAGAATTTTATTGTTCTTTAGTATCATTGAAGGTCTGCAGGAGCTGAGCGATCCTGTCTTCGTCTATATCCTTGAGGCCGGCCTGGCAGTATTTGGCCACCCCCACTTGTTCGCCCAGATCTGGAACATTTGCTTTGAATTTTGCAACCATCTTGGTCGCGTCATGGCTTTGAAGCACCATGTGAGTAAGCCTTGTCATTTTTGCCCCATCTATCCCCTCCAGAGATCCATACCGAGACTCCATTAGCTCGTCGAACTTTCCCACGACATATTCCTCTGGAGTGCATGTTTCAGTGCTAAAGGGATCAACTCTGGAGACCTTTGAGATAAATGACTTGTACAAATTAAAAGAATATTGAACTTCTTGGACTTTGTCGTGCAAGGTCCCTACCAGTTGCTTAATCACCCCCAATGTGAGGTCAAGTTTGGAGTGTTGGGTTCGAACAAAAGACTCCTCTCCTAAAATTCCAGCTTCAGAGACAATTTCTTCTCCGATGTCGATGAGTTCTTCCAACTCAGCCTTCCATGCTTCATAATATTTGATATCTCCCTCCCAGATGGAGATGGTGGTTTCAACCTGGTGCAAGATATTACTGGCCGCATATAAGTTTGGAAGCGTGGTTACTAGGAAATGCCAGACATTTCCTACCTATTTTGTAACCCATTCATCAACTGCCTGAGCCTTTCTTTTCATCACCCTTAGTGAATCTATGTCACTCTGAGGAAGTGTTGCCCGAATGTGGAAACATCTGGGGGAATGGCAGTAATAGGTTGTGCAAGCTTTGTCAGCAGCCCCATGAGGTTTGCATTCTTTTCTTTCTCCACCTTGAATTTTTGAGCCTCCTTTTCATAGTGAGCCTACATTGCTTTGGTTGCATCTTCCAACAGGCTCAACTCACCTTGTTCTCCCCTCTTCCCCAGTGATATTTCAGTGATGGAGTATTCATCAACCTTAGCAATGGCTTCGTCTGCATCTAGGGAAGGTGTTGCAATCACCGCAACTGTATCTCTGCATAGCCTAGTCTGAAGAGTGTGGACCATCCAAGCCTTCTTGGCCTTGGGAGGATTCTGGATTTGGACCATCATCTCCGCTAGTGAGAGATGGGCTTTGGGAGTTGTCGGGGCCTTCCTCTTCTGGGATTCTATCAACCATTGAGGCGGCAGGGGTGGATTTGCAATCAGTGTCCGTTCTTGTTCTTCTCCTCTGGGGTTTTGTTGTGTTTCTCCTATATTTTGAGCCGTCCCTGACTCCTTTCCTGCATTTTCAAGCCCGCCGGCAAGATTTGTCTCAATAGTGCTTGTGTCATCTACCCCGACATTTGCACCTTCAACATTGCTGGGATCAACATTTGTTTCTTTGAGGTTTTGTTCCCCACCTTGCTGTTGTTCTTCATTAATCTCCTCTACTAGAGTGTCTTCTTCAATTGGTGTATTTTCTGGAGGAGGTGGAGGTATTAGGCCAAGATTCAACATTTAAGCCGCTGTGATTACCTCACCGAATGTTGCCTTTGGAAGCAACATCTAGAGCATGGCAGTTGGGGTTGCGGTTGATCCTGTTGGTCCGGTTCCCCTGACTGATGTCGGTTGCTCATCTTGTATTTGCCTGCTCTTTGTGGTTCCTTCAACCTGTATCTATGGGACTGAGGAGATGTTAACCTGTTCTTGTTCTTCTACTCTCTTTGCCTGGTTTTCCTATTTTTGGGCAACTTCCTTCTCTGGGATGTTCCTTTCAGGAGGGGGCGTTGTTTCCTCTTGGGTAGCGATTTCCTCAACCGATCTCCTGATATCTCCCTACAAGTTCCCAAATTCATCAGTTCCAAATAAATCATCAAATTCATCACAGGGAGGGGAGTTCTCCAAGATATCCTCAAGTTCTTTGTTTGGCTCCAGAGAGTCAGAAGAAAGGATCTTTACTTCTTGGATGCTTGGCATCCCAAGCTCTGGCTCCACCTTTGGTTGAGATTTCTTCTTTTTCTTTCTCCTGGTTATCAAAGGGGGCCTTGCATCCATCACCATTGCCCGCTCCTCTTCCGCTCTGGTCCTTGTTGCTCGGACCATCAATGCTGCCAGTGAAGGGGAAGAAGGAGGGCGGACAGGTCCGGTCATACGTACCGGGGTGGTCAACCGCGTGATTAACTTATCCTTGATTTGCTGGGAGACCGCCAACATTTCTTGTATTTTCTCTATTATGGGGGTCATAGATGGGGTTTGTAACGGGGCCCCCATTATCCTTTTGCCTCTATCCTCCACTTGTGAGGAAGTTTTAGCCCTAGAAGTTGAGCCCCATACAAATGAGCCAACTTTATGTGTGCTTCTTGGGCATGCCTTCTTAAAATATGCGTGGCTGCGTTCGACCACATCATGGGTGAGATCCTCAATTGTCGGCCCTTCCTGGGTGTTCTAGTCTACTAGAGGGAGGGCTATCTTGTCTACTTCCTTTTCCTTGTATTGCGGGTCTACTGTGGACCTGGTGTCCGAGAAGTCATCTGGGAATTTTTGAAGCTTCAGCCTCTGCATCATCCCCATTATCATCCGGATGAAGTGCCGACTCTGAACTTCAAAATCATCCTGACAATCTTCCCAAAAATCCTCCATGTGAAATGCATGGGTCTCTGATACACGGGGAAGTTTCGTTTCTATTTTTCCTAGCGGATCAAAGTTCTTCCGCTCCAGATAGAATTCACTTAGGCCCAAGCTTTTAAGTTCGTTGTTTGCCTCTCTTGCTGCGATCAGACTACACGAGTAATTCCCACAGGTGATTGGGAATGAAACATTTATTACTTTCTTCACTGTGTAGAGGGCGTGCAGTTCCAAAATTTGTCGATAGTATTCCAAAAGAATTATTTTGTTCCCATAGTGCTTGGGCAACAAATAGGGTTTCCCAGAGAAGCTGGTTACCGAAATATAATGTGCTGCTAGAACTGAATGTAGTAGTGGCCATAACTTCTTACCAAATCCATTGCCTCCTTAGAGAGGTGGTACCTGACATCCCTGATAGGCGTGAAGAGATTGTAGTAAATGAAGGCATCATTTACTCGACATAAGCTGAGGAAACTAGCCTCCCACTGGATTTGTGGGAAATAATCCCAGGGAGCCTTTTGGCCTAGACCGACCCCGAGTACACCTGCTGTGAGTAGCCCGTTTGTGACGGGTCATTGTTGTGCTAGAGCCTAGAGAATGTAGGACATCATGTAGAATTTAGAGGTTTGGGTGACCTGGAGGAGCTGGGAGTCCACATGGTTTGAGATGATGGCAGCCCAATCAAAGTATTGCTCATCAGAAGAGATACCGAGCAAGAAGTAGTACATCAATGCCACAAATTCTCGGGCACGGGGTTGTCCAAAGATCCTACATAATGCTATGATCCCCATCTGCATGCTTTCCTTGAATTTTGATTGGGGGATTTCTAGCTTCATTCTTTTGGAGTCTTTCTTTCGTGTCTTGAGCTAGTTGTTGTTTAGATATTGTCGGGTCATTTGTTCCAAATCTAGGAATTCCTGCAGTGCCTCAGATTAGGTGATGATGACCATACCATCAAACTGGGGAATTCCTAGACCTACTTGAAAAGTTGCAGCATCCCAAGACACCATTGGAGTTGGATACCTAGTTGGAACCGAGGCAATGAGCATGACGGCCCGAACGGAGGATTTGTAGTGTGCAACCATAGTAAGAATAAGTTCCAGGGCTTGCATGAAACATGGGAAGAAAGCAGCCTTTAGAATCCTAGAATTGCCAATATTGACGACCAATGGGTCTCCAGTCATTCATTGGATAAACATCATTTTCACTAGGGCCTACATTTCTGCCCACATTTCGACGCTGGTGTCGGTGATCAACTTAACACTGGACTCAATCTTTGAACCTGTGACAGTGTTTTATTTCAAGTACTTCATGGTTAGGGGGAGCTTTTACAGGGCCCTCTTGATCTTAGTTCTGATAGCTGCCCTGGTGACTGCTGTGGTGGGGAGATCTGAACTCCCAAGTGGAGAGGATGTGGATGCCTCTGACATGATTAATGAACTAGATGCTGGCAACCTGCAAGGCAAGAAGACCGTCAGAATTTATATAAGATATAATGCTACTCTGGGGTTTGGAGATCTTACCATCGCATCCGCACCTACAAGGGTTAGTTTGTCAAATCCTGGGAAAGATGTGTGTATAATGAGAACTGAAGTAACTGACCGACATCTGGGGCTCCGAGGATTCCAGCACATATGATACTAGCGGAACAAGAGCCAGGTAGGGACATAAGACCTGGAGTCTGAAAACTAATCATTGGGTGACATGGCCAGAATATGAGTCGTACTAGGCTGACATGGACGTCACATGGTCATGCAATAAATAGGAGTTATGGTGATAACGCCGACAATTGTCTAAACGTGTGCGAAGCGGAAGCCACTTAGTTGGACTTGAATGCGTGCATGGGAAACAAATTTTCCATTAAGACTGATTTGATGGAGGAGAGAGAAAACCACCACGGTTCAAACCAGCATAGAGCTGAGTCTGAACTAGGTGGTATTCCGTCGAGGAGGTGAGCTCACAGATTTGTGGAAAACATGGGTCAAGTCATGGTGAGCTTGACATGATACCAAAAGGATATATATTAAAAATATAGCAGAATATAGAGGGCCGAGGGCCAAAACATATACACACTATTTACAGATATTTACATAATATACAAAATGGCTACATAAATTACAACTCTGCAGGAAACCATCCTAAATTACAACTGCGCAAAGGGCGGACAACCCTCTGCCAGTGCCAACCCGCCAACAGGAGGCACCCCAAAGAGCAAAACCAGAAATGAAAGACCCCAAAAAAACTAGAAGCAGACGCAAAACAGAAAGGAAACAAAACCAAAAACAAACTAGAACCAGAAAACTAGAAACAGGGAAAGAACACCAAAGGGCCTACCAGGAGCACAAGAGATGCGGGAAGGATGAATGTCAAAGTCCTACAACAAGCTATTCTTTAAACACTATGAACAAACACTGTGAACCACCTGCTAAACATTGCTAATCACTGCTAATCACCAAGATAATCAACACTTAATCGCTTCAAATTTGCTTCAATTGCTCTGGTAAATCGCCTTAGATTTTTGATCGTGGTAAATGTGAAAGTGACATGTAACTTCAATTTATACCCCTAGGGTAAAAAGTGTGGTACCTTTCTGCAAACTCTAGAACAGGTAGACCTTCAGACTCTAGGCCCGGGGCTTCCACGCAACTATGCCTTCTCGTGAGAAGAGACATAGTTGAGGAGAATCCCGGAGTTCAGAATCTGGCTCTGGAGAGAACAAACTCCGTGACCAGATCCTAGAGACACAAGCAACAAAAACAAAAAGAAAAAACAAACCTCATGGAAGAAAAGTCCGGAAGGAAAACAAAGAAAAAGGAAAGAAACAAGGCAAGAGCAAAAAGCGAAAGGAGGGGACCCAACATTTTGCACACAAAATGTAGGTACGAGTATGCAGGGCATAACAAATGGTGACTATTTAGGATGAATGCCTTAGTGCATTCAAGAACTATAGAATCTCTGGTTAGCAAAACTGGAGTCAATCTTTACTTGGAGCATCCTGCTTGCAAGGTGCGAAGCGTCCGAGAGAATCTGAACCATACATGATTCAATCCTTGGTCTTTCGTCAGTTGTGAAGTGTGTGCTTTGAAAGAAAATCAAGATGATGACCTCTGGGAGAAGTAGAGAAGAGGCACTAAATATATCAAATGAAAGTCATCAAATCTGTTCGTTTCCTCCAGATACCAGAATTTTTTCCCTTCTCTAGTTCTCTTTATTTCTTTCTTTTCTTAAATGGGAAGGCAGTACTCCTTTCACCATTAACCTTAAGCTTAGCTAATTTTAACGATAGTCCTTTCACCTTTCCATCCACTTCAAATTGCTAAATAGGGGAGAAAAACTCTGGACCCGGAAAGAATTTAAATGTTTTTTAGACTTGGGCCAACAAACCAGTGCGACCGATCTACTCTCGGTGTGTTTGATTACTTGTTCCTTTTGATTTTGATTTAACTGATTTCCAGACTTCCGGGGATGAACCCGATGAAGATTACTCATAGCCTGTTACCCAACTCACAAAATAAATCCAGAGCTCAGACCAATTCCACCATGCTAACAATAGATTCAAAATTCACCAAAATGCCAAAGGTGCCATTCCGGAGACTAGATGTTATGCGAAGCATATCAGTCTACAAAAAGGGCGGGCAAAAACACTGGGAACCCGAAAAAGAAAGAACGAAGCAAAAAAAAAATGAGAAGAAAAAGGGGCGGTCCCAAAGGACAGCCAACAAAACTATTTACAAGGCAAGGCACCCCAAACAGAGCACCGGGAAGGATATTTAAAAGCAGGACTTTACATAAAATATAATTCAAGACAAACCCACCTCATTCGAAATAATGCTTGAGAAATTGCCCATTGATGAGCAATGGAACGACTTCTCCGGTCATGGTACTGAGGCAATAAGTATTTTCCCTATAGATCTCAGATATCAAGTATGGTCCAAGCCAGAGTCGTTGGAATTTGGTGTGCTTTCCTTTCTTTTCCCGGGCTTTGTCCCACAAAAGGACTAAGTCTAAAATTTGAAAGGCCTTATACTAGGCTCTTCAGTCAAACCATCATTTTACTACTGTTTGGTGACGCACAAAGTGTTCAAGGGCTGCATCTCTTTGTTCTTCCATTCACACCAGATTTAGGAGTCGGACCTCCATGATGTTGTCCCGGTTGCTGAATTCTTGCATGAACTGTAAAACTGGGATCTACAAGTTAATGGGGAACACTAGATTTTGGCCATAAACCAAGTGGAATGGGGAAGTCCCTAGGACTACCTTTATTCAGATATGATCTGCCTAGAGAGCGAATCTAAGATTTTGGTGCCAATCCCGGGGATTCTGTTCTAATAGATGTTTGATCACTTCAAGTAAATTTTAATTGGTTGATTTAGCAACACCGTTACCCTGGGGGTAATAGATGCTAGAGAACTTCAGAGCAATCTTTTTGTCATAGGTCCATTCAAGTAATTGCGCTAAAGAAAATAATAGACCATTGTCACATACTAGAGAAAAAGGCATTCCAAATCACGTGACGATGTTGTCTTCCAAGAATTTTATGACTACATCTGTTGTGTTGTTTTTACAAGGGACCGCTTCAGACCATCAGGTGTAATAATCGGTGGCAGTCAAGATGTATCGGTGGTTGGAAAACAAGTTGGGGTTGATTTCCCCAATAAAGTCAAATGCCCATTGGGAGAAAGGCCTAGCATCGAAGACCGACTGCAAAGGCATAGCTGGGTTCCGCTCATGATGTGTCATGGTCTGGCAAGTATGGCACTTCCTAACGTGAGTGTAGACATCTTTAAAGATACAAGCCAATAGTATCTGGACCAAAGATTTGATGGGCAGAAGCTGAGCCATGCCCGGTTCCAAAATGCTCATGGAATTCTTCAATTATCTTTGCAGCTTGAACCCTATCAATGCATTGGAGGTACACTCCCTCATAGTACCTGCGAAAGAGCATGGAATTTTTTATCATGAAGTGTGCACTTTTCAATCGTAGGGTGCGACGTTTGTTTGGAGGCAATCCCTCCCGACATTTGTTATTCAACAACAAGTACACCAGGTCTATGTACCATGGATCTTGAGTGATGGACTCCACTGTATATGCCTGACATTCGATGTGTGGAGTCTCTTTTGCCATCGCTCTACATAGTCCCTGGCCTCAGACTATCTTCATGGGTTGCATTTCTAAATCATACTCTTGGAGGATGGCCATCCATTTCCCCTGTCTTTCACCCAATTCACTCTGCATCAGCAGGGACTTTACAGCCTGGTCTGGGATGTAGCATACACTTTTCTCTGGAGGACATAATGCCAAAATTTCTTCACGATGCGAACTTGAGCAAAGGCATGGTTTTCCAAAGACAAATACCGAACTTCAGCGTTCTTGAAGGGGGAGCTCATGTAAGCTATTGGTTGTTCCTCCCCTTCAACCTTCTAGGTTAATACAACCGCGACAGAATGCGACAAAGAAAAGGAATATAGGTAAAAGGGGAGGGAATAGTCCAGGCTAGCCAAGACTGGTGCCTCCACAATTGTCTATTTGATCTGAGTGAACACCTGCTTTGCTTCAGGGCGCCACTTAATCTTAGTATCTTTCTTCATCTCATTGAGTGGTTTTACGATCTCAGTGAATCCAGTGATGAATCGCTGGACAAAATTGATCTTTCCAAAGAAAGATATCATTTCCTTAGTGTTGTCGGGCATTTTTAGGTTTAGCAGCGCTTCAACTCTCTTAGGGTCTGTTAGCACTGAGTTGAAATTTTTTTGAATCCCTTGGTCTTTTCTTTTCCCGGGCTTTCCTGTTTTCAAATCATGTGTTTTACCGCTCAAAATAAGTCTATCTCTTTTTGAAATTATGTTTTATCCTTAGTCACTTTGTCGCATTGGTCTTCTTGCAATGATTTTTAGTTATGCGAGTGCGCGACGAGCTGTCTGTGAAGAGAATCGCGCAATCGCGAGCTGTTTGTGTCAAGTTTCGGTATGACTGCGAGTGGGCGACGAGTAACAAAATTGTGTATCGCGCAATCACGATGAGCCCATGTTAAGTTATCATCTGTCTGCGAGTGAGCGGGTCTTATGTTTGTAAAGGTTAATCGCGCAGTCACGATGTCTTTTTGAAGTTAACTCAAAGGTCAGCGAGTCAGCGACGAGTTAAAGTTATGTCTATCACGCAGTCGCTGAAAGATTTTGCTATCTACTTCATGCTCCGCGACCGAGCGAGTATAGTTAAAACTTAAGCAGTTGCACAATTGCATCAGGCTTTTGTATCAATGTTTTGAGTTGCGCGAGTGCACGACGAGGTCATGTCTTATAGATGTCGCTTACTCACATAGGTTTAACTCATGTTGTTTTTTGCAGAGCGAGTGCGCGACGAAGATATAAAACAAGGATATGAAATTTGCATCGCCCAGTCGCACAAGTACTTTTCAAGTTTCATGATAGTCCGCGACCGAGTGACTAAGAACCCATTTAACGCCTCGCTCACTCGCTGAAGCTTTGAGGTGATGAAAGGTCAGCTCGCGGGTATGCGACGAGCAAAGAAGGAAAGATGTCGCGCACTCGCTAGTCAATGCAGATGATCAGAAAAGAGCTCGCGAGTGGGCGATAAAGGAAAAAATGAAGCAGTCGCGGTCTATAATAAAATAAAGTTTCTGGGCTCGCGAATTTGTGACTGAGAAAAAAACAATACATCGCTCACTCACGCATTAGATGAAAGAAGGAATAAAAGGACAGCAAGTGAGCGATTGGACAGAGTATGAGTTAAAGAAGATGAATATCGCTCAGTCGCCCAGCCAATGAAGACAAAAGGAAATCAGCTCGTGGGTATGCAACGAGCAGAAGGGAGAAAAGCATCGCTCAGTCGCCCAAATCAAAAAGTGCATTTTAAAAGCTTGCGAGTGTGCGATTAAGGAATAGATGAAAGAAAGGATGCATGGTTGCTCAGTCGCCCAAATTCAGGTGACATCAGAGATTAACTGGCGAGGGTGCGACGAGTAGAAATTAAAAGCATCGCTCACTCGCATGAAAAGAAAAGCCAAAGCATGACAGACAACGAGTACGCGATAGACTTAAGGTTAAGTCAAGAGCTAGGTCATCGCTCACTCACGGGAGATAGAAGGTTGAGCAAGGATGGACTGCAAGTATGCGACCAGTTAGATAACAAGGATGTGTCGCTCACTCGCAGGGTATTTCTAAAAGTGAATAAAGTGTGAAGTGCTGGCAAGTTTCAGGCTGACGAGTGCCAGGTGGGAAAAAGCGTACACTCTCTCTTCCAGATAGGATCTAACAGTACAAGTTGATCACAGCATTAATGACAGAATGAAATCTCTGTGACAGTTCAACTGCAGAAATTCAGTTTTCAAGTTGACAAGACACAGTCCTTAAATGGCTATAAGTGTAAATGATTGAGTTGGATTTTGTACAACTCTCATTTCTGCATTCTGAGTTTTCTGCGAAGAGTAAGGAGCTTATTTGTTTGAAGCTGTGCGTCTGATACAGTAGAATTCAAAAGAATCAAGATGAGTCAAGCTGTTGTTCCCGCTACCTCACAAGAGTCTAGGAAGAAGAAGGAATTCGTACCCAAAAAATACACAGAAGAATTTGTCGAATTGCTTCCTGGGACTCTGAACACAAACAACGTGGATTGGGAGGAATGGAGCGACAAATGGTCTCAATGCAGAAATCCGGTAACCCCAGATTATTCCGGTATTTCTTTATTTCATTATTTCTGGAACAATAGGGTTAAACCAGTCCCAATTTGCAACCCATGGGATTTGAGTATGGCCAAGTTGATTGTGCCTGATGTATATGTGGATATTGGTCTAATTAGGGAACTGGTGAAAAACTATTGCCCAGTTGCTAGGGTAATTGAAAAAGAACAAAGAAACCCTAGTTTCCATAGATAGGAGGTCAGTAGCTGAGGTATTTGGAGTTACTGGTGCCTTATGCACTGACATTGACTTAAAGAAAATCAAAGTTGACTATGTAAAAAGAGAGCATTAGATCAAGAAATATGAGATGCCTAAGTTCAAGCCTAGAGTAGATAGGAAATTGGTGAAGATTCCAGATAATTTCAAGCCACCTTTTGACCTGTCTCTATTTCACCACTATGTAAAGTGCACTGCTTATGGTGTGAGTAGGGTCCTAGGCCTTGATGGAGATTCTACAGTATCTGAAGAGATACTCATGATAGCTATGAACATCCAACACCCTGAAGTCAACACTGATTATGATTATGTTGGCTATATAGT
>MU224575.1:30024-44943 GCA_018584345.1 Thuja plicata
TAAGGTATATCTATGTTTGTGTCAGATCTTGTAATTGCCTTCAGTTGTTGTCCTCAATCATGATGTTTTAAAACCATTTATATATGACTCCATGCCCTAGGATTGAGCACTGGTCTATTTTTGTTCAATGAAATGACTGTCATCATTTAAATCAAAATCTTTACTTTCAGTTCGGTCTGTTTCAGTAAAAGTTACAGTGAACATTTCCTGTAATTCCACCAATAGCAAGCTAGAATAATTTAGTGATTTCATTATTCTAAGTTGTCAAGGGTATTCCCACCCGAGTTTGTGGAGCTCAAAGTGCAGAAGGTTTCAAAACCTTGTTCCTGTTATTCTACTCTATGCTGGGTCAGTGTTAGGGATAGATAGAGTGAACACTCAGAGGGGTATTTTTTATCAGCAAGAAAAGGGAACAACAGGGTCAATGGATATACCCTTCTCGGAGATAATATGCCCGAGCAACTTCCCTTTAGTGACCCCGAATATGCATTTCTTAGGGTTGAGGGATATTCCATACCGGCGACATCTCTTGCAAATCTGGGCAAGGTGGGCATAATGGTCACGCCTGTCCTAGGAAAAGACGGTCAAATCATCCATGTAGATTATTATACACCGGTTCACAAGGCCCTCGAACACAATGTC
This sequence comes from Thuja plicata, assembly GCA_018584345.1. Lineage (NCBI taxonomy): Eukaryota > Viridiplantae > Streptophyta > Pinopsida > Cupressales > Cupressaceae > Thuja > Thuja plicata. Next base: position 30,667 of record MU224575.1, read on the forward strand.
CATAGCCTTTTGAAATGTGGCCCTTGCATTGATTAGGCCAAAGGGCATTCTCTAGTAGGCAAACGTTCCCCACTTGGTGGTAAATGTTGTTTTGTCTCTATCCTCATATTTAACCATGACTTGGTTATATTCGGAGTACCCATCTAAGAAAGACATCATTTGTGATCCATTCACGATTTGCAGTACCTCATCCAATGAGGGGAGAGGGTGATTATCTTTCTTGGAAGGTTTGTTTAAATTTTGGAAATCCATGCAAAGGCGGATCTTGCCACTTTTCTTCCTCACAGGGACTAGGTTGGCAACCCATGTAGTATGTCGTATTGGAAAGATGATCCGGGTTGATAACAGTTTTTGAACCTCCTGATGGATCAGAGGCTCGATCAATGGGTTGACCGGTCATTGCTTTTGTCAAAAAGGCTTAGCGTCAGGTTTCAGTGGGATTGTATGAGTCATGATGGATGTATCATATGTCCTTAGATCCTCATACCCCCATGCAATTATGTCTATGTATTCTCAGAGAACCGCGAGAATCTTCTCCTTCATCTCTAGGGAGCAGGAGGTGCCAATGTGTATCATTTTCTCTTCACCAACCTGGTCGATGTTCACCTTCTCAAATTTTCCTCCCTCAGGGGAGGATGATATCTTTTCCCAGCCCCGAGGGTCCGAGTCAAAGATTTGTTCAAGTGCAACCATCCCCTTAAGGATGGTGTTGGTTGGTAAGTCCATGATCTTGTCATCTTCATTACCCTGTCCAGTATCATCGTGATCTCTCTCCTCTACTATTTGGTCTTCAAAGACACCAACATTGGCCATAAAGCTAGGATATGTTGATCATCTTAAAAGACCTAAAAATGGGTGACATTGTTTGGAATGGACGAGGTGGGGACCATCTCAACAGAGAATTTCCAAAGTCGGGAGCCAACCATTGGCTCAAGCGTGCTGGAAGAAATAACAAGGGTATCCGGGACATAATTCTATCTCTGGGGAATAAGATCAATGCCGAAGGCATCAAAATCTTCGATAAGGCTCCATGGCCACTTGCGGTATGCGGCCATCCTTTTGTCATGATAGGTGTATTGACTCTGGACCTGCTTAACAATCAACTCTGAATCACCCAGATCCCGGAGGTGAGTGATTCCTTAGTGAAAATAGGAGTCCAAGGACCAAAGCCTCGTACTATGTGACGTTATTCATGTATTTGAACTGCAACCTATAAGATGCCAGGAAGGATTTCCCCTGCGGGTTGATCAATTCCACTTCGGCCCCACAACCCTGTTTGGATCGGGACCCATCAAACTTAAGGGTCCACAAGTCATCATTTATTGTCTGGGGCTGGAAAGATGAAGTGGTCTTTGGATTGTTCTTGGGAAGGTTGAGAGGAGTTTCCTCCGGCACTAATAGCGCGCGAGTGAGGCTTACCTCTAGAGATTTTTTTGGTTGAGATTCCCAGACAGTCGGTGCCAATGAGACATCGCTGACAGAAGTACTGGGTTTCAGGGAATCAGATGTGTGCTCTTTCTCCCAGAGGGCGTTGATGTGTCAGGTAGCAGTGGAAAGATAAGGCTCACACTCTAGCTCAGAATGTTTTTGATAATGCACCCGACACCAAGTGTCGAACAAGAGTGTGGGGGGGTAACTGTAGCACCCTGAGAGTTAACCTCAACCCTCAATTTTTCTTCCAGGTCCCAAGTTCTCTGAGAGACTATGGGGTCCTCCCCGGGGGTGAAATCGAATGTTAATATCTCAAGGGGTTGGTACACCCTAGGGGAAGTCTCAAAGAAGAGGACTTCATTCACCCTCCCAACTTTGGTGAGGGCCTGTTTCATCTGGGGCTCACTTTCAACCCAGATCTGGTTAGATTCTCTCTCCCAGGGGAGCCACAAGTGGGAAAAGTCAGTCGAGAAATATTTGTTCAGGGACTTGGACCAATTACGACTTAGTAATATCCCATGAGTCTCTGGGATGTCCACCACCTGGATGTCAATCACGCTGGCTATCCTAGGGTCCTGGATGAGTTGAATTCAGACGTTCTTCAGTTCATCCACCATTTTTACAGCAGTTTTATCTAGCTGGATTACTGCACCGTTAGACGGGGTGGGGCGGAAGCCAAGCTTCTGGCATATAGATAAAGGCATGATGTTGCTCGAAGCCCCAGAATCAACCAGGAAATTATGTATATTCTTCCCTTGTATGTTCAAACCTCGTAAGAAGGGAGGATCCTCAGTGTTACCCCAGAAGACAGTCGCATTGGCGTCATCAAAAGAGACAATCTTGAGTGGGCGACTGATGACTTTCGAGTTTCCCAGGAGCTTCAGAAGAGACTTCTTCATCTCAAGACAGTTCAGAAAAACCTCCATCAAGGTCATGCAGGTGGTATTTTGTCCTAACGCCTTCGTGATGTCGATCCTTCCTCCTGGGAATTGGTGGTTTCCCTAGGCCAGGTCCTTAGCTTGGTTAGAGCCAGGGCCTTTTAGGGGGATAGATCGATCGATCGTATTCTCTCAGGGAGGGGTATCTTTGGGAGGTGTAGGCGTGTAAACTGGTCCTTTACCAACCTGACTCTGGGTGTTGTAAGGAGTCCGTGGGTTGGTGAAGGCATTGGCCTCAAAGGCCAAAATAGATTCATCAAAGAACCCCTACAATTTAGGTTCTTCTTTGTCTTCCTTATCTATTCCAAAGAAGACGATCTCACAGGTGAAGGAACCGTGAGTGGGCTCTTGTATAGGAGGCTCTGGGGGAGTAGGATCAGAAGCTTATTGTCTGTCTAGCTGGGAGATCATGATGACTTTCTCCAATGTGGCACAGTTCACCTCGTTATGAGAGCCTGTGTCATGCAATCTACACCAGTTCGTCATAGGTTGGAAGTCTGTGACTGGCGTGAAATGGGAAGGTCCAGCGCTACCCCGATTGGTGTTTTGGTTTGGAGGAGGACCTCGAGTACTAGCATTATTGTTCCATTGTTTTTTATTAGGTTGGGGCCTGTTGTTTTAATTTCTTACTCTGACATTGTTATTTCGTTGGCCAGAGAAAATATTCCCTCTCTAGGAATTGGTGTTGTGAGGTGCAAGAGACCCCACCTTCAGCTATCCATTGTCCACTGTTAGTGTGGACAACAGTCACCGAAGGGATTCAACCTCGGCGGACAGCTGAGTGTTTGCGTCACAATGTGACGGTTGTTGTTGTTGGTTTCCCGAAAAAGTAGCAGCATTCACCAGAGTTGAGGGCGACAATCCTCCAACTGTGGATGACTGAAAGAAAGGAACTCCAGACGGTTGTGTCTGTGGTTGTTGCATTTGTTGCGGTTGGTTCCAGGGAAAAGATTCTAGACCCGGTGTTGTCTGAACTTGCAATGGATATACGTACCGGGCATGCTGGTCTATCAGTGGTGGTGGGGGATTTATGGCCATTGTGGGGGCACCCATTGCATGATTGGGGTTGTATCCACTGGTGTAAGAAGTTCTTTCTGGTATCATGTTAAATGGCATGCTCTGCCCAATCCCACCCAGAGATTTGTTAAGACCACGGGACAATTCCAAGGCTAGGTTGTAAACCTTTGCCAAAGTATCCCGGTCACCGGGGGCGGTAGTTCTCCAGAAGAGAGTGGAAATGAAAGGGTCCATTGCGTTAAGATAGGTCTGGATAGTTACATCTACGGATGGGATGAAGGGACCTGTGCACCGCTTTAAGGCGCATTGGAACCGGTGATTAAATGTTGCAAGGGGCTCATTCGGTTCCTTCCTAATGGAAATGAACTGGTTGTGGGACCACGCTGGGTCCACGTGTACGCAGAAGGCATCCATGAAGGCGTCCTCCATATCCTGCCAACTATTGATGCAGTTGGCGGGAAGGTTAAGGTACCAATTCAACTCGTTCTGTCCCAGGGATAGAGGGAACATCTGGGTCACAACATCTTGATGTTGGATCTGGTGTCAGTTCATGGCATCTTTGTATGCCTGCAGATGCTCTTCTGTGGTTCGTGAGCCTAAATGCTCATATCAGGGACAAATCTTTTCTAGGTGCGCAGGAAGATCATTGGTTGCACCTAGAAATTGTCCCATTGGGGACCCAGTGTTTCCAAAATACACAGCCATCAGGGGCGTTGGGTTCTGAATAGATTGAAAGCTGCTCCCCAGGATAGTCTGGGAGAGATGAGTGTTCTGGGATGTGCTAGACCCACAGACAATGGCGGCTGACTTGGCTTTTAGGGCCTGTTTCTTTCGAGTAGGAGGCTCGAGATCAACAAACCTTCTGGGATTGGGAGTTGATCTAAGGATTCTTTCGAATCTTGCTGGTGAAAATGATCCAATCCCACTAAAGGTCTGACTCCTAAAACTATGGCTTGGGAACCCTCGGGCGGTGTAAAATCTAAAACCTCAGAGGGGGCCGAGTTTAGGCCCTCCTTCTAGCACCAGTTTCTGTTGACGGGACTTTGTGACCAGGTCCACCAACAGATATAAGTTGTCACCGGGTACTGGGGTACCGACCAACTTCACCTGTAAAGGTTGTCCGGGGAAATGAGATTCCCTGGGCCTTCAAGCACGTGAGAGTCAGGTCCCGACAGTGCGGGAGCTTAGTTGGGAATGTGCCTATTTTGTTCGAGGGGATAGATGGTTATCTTGGCTCATCTTCTCTAGGGATTTAACTAAGTGGGATTTCTTGCAAGAATTCACGATCTTTACCAAATAAACTTCAAAAGATATTGTAGAGTTAGAGATATTTCATCTACCTATAGTTATGCCAAACATTCAAAACATCGACCAAGCTCTAACATGCTACACTAAATACTGAAGAAACACAGAACCATAAGCTCATATTAAATCAATAACGAGGAAAAGAAGGTCGTTAATCTACTTAAAATATCAGAGCAAGGGACATAAAGAACATACCGCACAAAATACTGTTAATCTGGAGATCAAAATGCTAACAACATCATTGATAGAACCCTTCCTTCTTCATTAACATGTTTCCAGCAAGCACTGGTGCATACAATAATCGTGGCTCCAGGGAGCATTTAACTACTAAAAGCTTCTAAAAAACTAAGGAGCATTGAGCTCTGCAACTAAGAACTAAGAAAACTGAAATGCTATTAGCTATGGACTGCAAAATCATCAATTTTGCCAACCCTTGGAATGAGGCCAGACTTATTATTTATACACAAGTTTTGACCTAAAACTAACCTACCTTATTTTACACTTAACAATATAATACTATTTTCGGTGGCCGGTACTACCTACGCCACGTTACAAAAGACCTCGAGACGGAGAAGGTCTGACATGTCAAAAGAATAAGACAAGGCACATCGGCTTGACAAGAAGGTTATGACAGGTGGTCTTCCCAAGGTGCCACTCCAACGTAACACCTAGCACATCAGAGACAGGGAGCCACTTTTCCCATTAATGAGGCATGTAGCCTCGATCCCCGGGGGATCAGATTTCTTCTTTTCTCCTCCCGGCTCTCTTCTCAAGGCCGATTCTTCCACTCCTCCTTCCTTGTCTTATTCTTCTGACATGTCAGACCTTCTCTGTCTCGAGGTCTTTTGTAACATGGTGCAGGTAGTACCAGCGACCGGAAATAGTATTATATTGTTAAGTGTAAAATAAGTTAGGTTATTTTTAGGTCAAAACTTGTGTATAAATAATAAGTCCGACCTCATTCCAAGGGTCGGCGAAATTGATGATTTTGTAGTCCATAACTAATAGCATTTTGGTTTTCTCAGTTCTTAGTTGCAGAGCTCAATGCTCCTTAATTTTTTAGAAGCTTTCAGTAGTTAAATGATACCCTGGAGCCACCATTATTGTACACACCAGTGCTTTCTGGAAACATGTGAATGAAGAATGAAGGGTTCTATCAATGATGTTGTTAGCATTCTGATCTTTGGATTAACGATATTTTGTGTTGTATGTTCTTTATGTCCCTTGCTATGATATTTTAAGTAGATTAACGAACTTCTTTTCCTCATTATTGATTAAATATGAGCTGATGGTTCTGTGTTTCTTTAGTATTTAGTGTAGCATGTTAGAGCTTGGTCGATGTTTTGAATGTTTGGCATAACTATAGGTAGATGAAATATCTCTAACTCTGCAATATCTTTTGAAGTTTATTTGGTAAAGATCGCGAATGCTTGCAGGAAACCCCACTTACTTAAATCCCCGGAGAACACGAGCCAAGATAACCGGCTATCCCCCTCAAACAAAACAGTCACATTCCCAACTAAGCTCCCGCACTGTTGAGACACGACTCTCACGTGCTTGAAGGCCCGGGGAATCTCATTTCCCCGGACAACCTTTACAGGTGAAGTTGGTCGGTACCCCGGTACTCGGTGACAACTTACATCTATTGGCGGACCCGGTCACAAAGTCCCGTCAACAGAATGCCAGGTGGACATATCTCTCAAGGGCTACATAGACCTGAGGATCAAGTATCCATCCTCAAAGGGTAATAGAATCTAAAAAAGGAATCTGAGACGAGAGACTAACAATGAACTAAATAATAACAAACTCCCTAAGGAAGATAGAGGCATGCTTACAGCCTCACTTCAGCCAAAGGAGAGTATGGACAAGTAGGAATCAATAATTGTCCCTTCAAATGGAGTGCATCAAAATCTTCAAGGCAAGCACAAGGGTGAAGAAGATGCTTGCACGAATTTCGCTAAGACAACTTTGGTCAATCAACTTTATGGAGATGTAGGCTCTACTAATGATTCTTTGTATGAGAAAGCTCTACCATTGGTTGAAGAAAAGAACACACTAGGAATGCATATTAGGAATGTTGTAGCATCATATGAGTCTCAACATGAGGAATCAACACTAATTGAAGATGTCAAAGACACTTCAAGGGATCATGACAATTTGCTTGGCAACTGTAGACAAGGCATTGTTTATATCTGAGTAGAGTAGTGGAAGCTTATTGGAAATTCCACAACATTGGATCTAGAAGGTTTAAGGAGGGTGCACATGCGGTTATGATACGCATGGAGATTTCAGAAAATATGGCCACAAATGTTTTCGCATGGTTTGGGATCTTGGAGCTTGTCAGATGGCAGATAGTATATGGATTGCTTAAGGGCAAGCAATATTTGAGCTGAGAGCACTACAATGTCCCCAATTTCAATAAAGTGACTTAATTAAGTTAATTAATTAGTGGTTCTAAAATTTAAGTAATATCATAAGGACTTATTTAATTATTAAATAAAGGGGCCAAAATAAAAATAATATTGTCGGATTATGACCTATTGTAAGTTTCTCAACACTTCTTGGAGGCCTTTATAAGGAGATGGCTTGACATTGTAAATCATCATGGAATGTATTTGAACTCTTCTTTGTATTGCCAAAAGTTGGAGGCTGAAGGTGGTTTGGTTGTATGTAGTTTCAGAGGTAGAAGACCCTCAGTAGTAGGTATTTGTAGTTTCGGTAGGAGTCATTCCTCACCCTAGTTTGTCATTGGAAATATCATCTTAGATATTTGACCTTCTTCTTAATTTGGCCAATTTGTGAAGTCTTCACTTGAAGACTAATTTTATGTAACCTAAGATATATATTTATAATCTGAAACACAAATTCTATATTCTTAATGATTCATGTTGGTTGATAGTTTGTGCTCTGTGTTAAGATTTATTCATCAATAATAATATATTTGGCATTATGCTTACAATTAATGATGCAAGAATGTTCTAGTAGACTCAAAAAAAGAAATTTATGGATTTAAGAAGAAAAAGGTTAAACCATTAGATATAACTTGGTTGAAATATTATCATCCTATGTAATGCAAGTGCAAGTAACTATAAAATACTTATCATACATAACTTCTTGTATCAATTGTGTTAGTTCATTTCCTAGATGTTCATATCAAACTCTATGATCCATATCAGGGAGAAGAAAGCAAGACAAGACAAACGAACTGAATGGTTTTTTGACATACTAGTCAAGATAAAAAAAAGAGAGGGTGAGTGGGTACCAAAACCAAGGCGACAAGAGGGAAGGTGGATAAAGATGCCTAAGATTAAAAACAAAGTCCCAAAAGAAGGATATTCCAATTAATAAAAATAGATTAAAAAATAAATTAAGAAGGAAAGTCATATGTATAACTAAATATAGGTGTGAGAGAAGAAAGAAGGGGAATGAATAATAAGTATAAATAAATGTCTAAAAGATAAAAATTGAAAAATTAATTAAAAACAAAAATTGAAGAAAAATGATAATATATGAAAATTAAAAAAAAACCTAAAAAGATATAAAATTAATTAATTTTTTTAAATATTGTAAATATACTTTTCCCAAAATTGGGTCTAACCATGCGTCCATTGCAGAAGATGGAGTTAATAACCCTAATCCTTTTTTGATAGAGATTTCTTCATATGAGAAGTCCTTCGATGCATTTAAAGTCACAAGTTGTTTTCTTGCAGGTGGATCGATGAGCGGTGGAGGGAAGCTCTTCCGCCGCTCATCGATTCCACAGATCTGTGTTTCATATAGCTTAGAGCGAATCAAGTTCAAGAAGTCGAGTGGATCAAATATAAAACCCTCTAAAGGCTAGTTTTCAAATTTTAAGACATGGCTAAACATGCCTCTCTCAGATGTGGAGAGATGCCTCGACGGCTTCAGAGAGACTACATTAACGGCTGATTTGGAGGAAAATTGTAAGCCTTTATCGAAAGTTATAAACAACGCTCTAGCCACGATCCAGATGTTCGCATCCGGTGACATTCCCGAAAAACCCTAACCCTCACAATGGGTTTCCTTTTCCTTGGTAGATGTCCCAGACCGATTGGAGGCTGCTACAAGTGCCTGTGTTTGTGTGCAGGGTGAATGCAACCGTGGCCCAGGACGACAACAGGGAGTGAGCTCTATAATATCTATGTCAAAGCGAATGCTTGTAAAGAAATGTGTTCTCTTTTCTAGGAGAAGACGATGTGATGTTGCTTGGTGATGGGCGTGGGCAGACCAATGTTGTATCTCACAAAAAATGTTAGGGCGACTTCTCAACCTTAGGCTCTCTAACCTCCTGGACACTTTGAACTCTCTCTCTTTTAGTTATGAATTAGCTCATTTAAATAAAAGATGATACAATTATTTCTGCCACTATGTTTTCCCTCAACTGAGAGTAGGGTCATTACTTTAACGAGTTCAGTTCCGTTTGTATCTATTATGCTTGATTACACCCAGTTTTCAATTAACGATATCTTCCTTCTATTCAGAGTTCTTGGACCATTTATGTCATATGTTCAGTTCCCTTTTTTCCTGTTATACTTGATGATACAGTTTAATTTACGATATTTTCGTCCAATATGGATTTATCGAATCATTTCTTTGATAAGTTTGGAAACATTTATTGTGCTTGATTATATAGAATTTTTAGTTTTTTGACATTTTGACATTCGAGATGAGTAGCAAGAAGTGAAGAATATTATGTATTGTTGTATTCCCGGTCCGCAATTGTAGATTTACTGTCTCCAGTATTACGCAGTACATGTTTCAAAGATTATTGAGGGTTTCTATTTTAATTTTAATTTTAATTTTTATTCTGTATCTTTGAACAATCTGCGAGCCATTGATCTAGGGAGTTATCTACTGACATGATTTACTCTTCTGCAACTGTATTCTTCAAATTATTTGCGAGCCCTTATTCTAAATGACAATCGATTGACAGGGCTTGTTCCTTCCCAATTATTTTCTTCGAGCAATATGCAAACCACCGATCTAAGAAGCAATCTATTGACAACACTTGATCTACAATGACATTCTTTAAGCAATCCGTGAGCTCTTATTCTAAGTGAGTCGCGACAATCGACTGACATGACTTATGCCTCCGTAATTGTGTTCTTCGAGCCCTTGATCTAAGAGTCAATTGACTGACGTGAATTACTCATCTACAATCGTGTATTTTAAACAATCTCAACACGGGACAATTCCAAGGCCAAGCTGTAAACCTTTGCCAAAGTATCCTAGTCACCGGGGGCAGTAGTTCTCCAGAAGAGAGTGGAAACGAAAGGGTCCATCACGTTAAGATAGGTTTGGATAGTTACATCCGCGGATGGGATGAAGGGACCCGCGCACCGTTTTAAGGCGCGTTGGAACCGGTGATTAAATGTTGCAAGGGGCTCATTCGGTTCCTTCCTAATGGAAATGAACTAGCTGTGGGACCACGCTGGGTCCACGTGTACGTGAAAGGCATCCTCCATATCCTGCCAACTATTGATGCAGTTGGCGGGAAGGTCAAGGTACGAATTCAACTCGTTTTGTCCCAGGGACAGAGGGAACATCTGGGTCACAATGTCTTTATGTTGGATCTGGTGTCGGTTCATGGCATCTTTGTATGCCTGCAGATGCTCTTTTGTGGTTCATGAGCCTAAATGCTCATATCAGGGACAAATCTTTTCTAGGTGCACAGGAAGATCATTGGTTGCACCCAGAAATTGTCCCATTGGGGACCCGGTGTTTCCAAAATACGCAGCCATCAGGGGCGTTGGGTTCTGAATAGATTGAAAGATGCTCCCCAGGAGAGTCTGGGAGAGATGAGTGTTTTGGGACGTGCTAGACCTCCAAACAATGGCAGCTGACTTGGCTTTTAGGGCCCGTTTCTTTCGAGCAGGAGGCTCGAGATCAACAAACCTTTCGGGATTGGGAGTTGATCTAAGGATTCTTTTGAATCTTGCTGGTGAAGGGTCTGATTCCTAAAACTATGGCTTGGGAACCCTCGGGTGGTGTAAAATCTAAAACCTCAGAGGGGGGCGAGTTTAGGCCCTCCTTCTAGCGCCAGTTTCAGTTGACGAGACTTTGTGACCGGGTCCACCAACAGATGTAAGTTGTCACCGGGTACTGGAGTACCGACCAACTTCACCTGTAAAGGTTGTCTGGGGAAATGAGATTCCCTGGGCCTTCAAGCACGTGAGAGTCGGGTCTCGATAGTGCGGGAGCTTAGTTGGGAATGTGACTATTTTGTTCGAGGGGATAGCTGGTTATCTTGGCTCATCTTCTCTGGGGATTTAAGTAAGTGGGATTTCCTGCAAGCATTCACGATCTTTACCAAATAAACTTCAAAAGATATTGCACAGTTAGAGATATTTCATCTACCTATAGTTATGCCAAACATTCAAAACATCGAGCAAGCTCTAACATGCTACACTAAATACTGAAGAAACACAGAACCATAAGGTCATATTTAATCAATAGCGAGGAAAAGAAGGTCGTTAATCTACTTAAAATATTAGAGCAAGGGACATAAAGAACATACAATACAAAATACTGTTAATCTGGAGATCAGAATGCTAACAACATCATTGATAGAACCCTTCCTTCTTCATTAACATGTTTCCAGCAAGCACTGGTGCGTACAATAATGGTGGCTCCAGGGAGCATTTAACTATTAAAAGGTTCTAAAAAACTAAGGAGCATTGAGCTCTGCAGCTAAGAACTGAGAAAACTGAAATGCTATTAGCTATGGATTGCAAAATCATCAATTTCGCCAACCCTTGGAATGAGGCCGGACTTATTATTTATATACAAGTTTTGACCTAAAACTAACCTACCTTATTTTACACTTAACAATATAATGCTATTTTCAGTGGCCAGTACTACCTACGCCACGTTACAAAAGACCTCGAGACGGAGAAGGTCTGACATGTCAAAAGAATAAGACAAGGCACGTCATCTTGACAAGAAGGTTATGACAGGTGGTCTTCCCAAGGTGCCACTCCAACGTAACACCTAGCACATCAGAGACAGGGAGCCACTTTTCCCATTAATGAGGCATGTAGCCTCGATCCCCGGGGGATCAAATTTCTTCTTTTCTCCTTCTGGCTCTCTTCTCAAGGCCGATTCTTCCACTCCTCCTTCCTTGTCTTATTCTTTTGACATGTCAGACCTTCTCCATCTCGAGGTCTTTTGTAACATGGCGCAGGTAGTACCAGCCGCCGGAAATAGTATTATATTGTTAAGTGTAAAATAAGTTAGGTTAGTTTTAGGTCAAAAATTGTGTATAAATAATAAGTCCGACCTCATTCCAAGGGTCGGCGAAATTGATGATTTTGTAGTCCATAGCTAATAGCATTTCAGTTTTCTCAGTTCTTAGTTGCAGAGCTCAATGCTCCTTAATTTTTTAGAAGCTTTCAGTAGTTAAATGATCCCCTGGAGCCACCGTTATTGTACACACCAGTGCTTTCTGGAAACATGTTAATGAAGAATGAAGGGTTCTATCAATGATGTTGTTAGCATTCTGATCTCTGGATTAACGATATTTTGTGCTGTATGTTCTTTATGTCCCTTGATCTGATATTTTAAGTAGATTAACGACCTTCTTTTCCTCGTTATTGATTAAATATGAGCTGATGGTTCTGTGTTTCTTTAGTATTTAGTGTAGCATGTTAGAGCTTGGTCGATGTTTTGAATGTTTTGCATAACTATAGGTAGATGAAATATCTCTAACTCTGCAATATCTTTTGAAGTTTATTTGGTAAATATCGCGAATGCTTGCAGGAAACCCCACTTACTTAAATCTCCGGAGAAGACGAGCCAAGATAACCAGCTATCCCCCCCGAACAAAATAGTCACATTCCCAACTAAGCTCCCGTACTATTGAGACCCGACTCTCATGTGCTTGAAGGCCTGGGGAATCTCATTTCCCCGGACAACCTTTACAGGTGAAGTTGGCCGGTACCCCGGTACCCGGTGACAACTTACATCTGTTGGTGGACCCGGTCACAAAGTCCCGTCAACATGATGCCAACTGGACATATCTCTCAAGGGCTACATAGACCTGAGGATCAAGTATCCATCCTCAAAGGGTAATAGAATCTACAAAAAGAATCTGAGACGAGAGACCAACAATGAACTACATAATAACAAACTCCCTAAGGAAGATAGAGCCATGCTTACAACCTCACTTTAGCCAAAGGAGGGTATGGACAAGTAGGAATCAATAATTGTCCCTTCAAATAGAGTGCATCAAAATCTTCAAGGCAACCACAAGGGTGAAGAAGATGCTTGCATGAATTTCGCTAAGACAACTTTGGTCAATCAACTTTATGGAGATGTAGGCTCTACTAATGATTCTTTGTATGAGAAAGCTCTACCATTGGTTGAAGAAAAGAACACACTAGGAATGCATATTAGGAATGTTGTAGCATCATATGAGTCTCAACATGAGGAATCAACACTAATTGAAGATGTCAAAGACACTTCAAGGGATCATGACAATTTGCTTGGCAACTGTAGACAAGGCATTGTTTATATCTGAGTAGAGTAGTGGAAGCTTATTGGAAATTCCACAACATTGGATCTAGAAGGTTTAAGGAGGGTGCACATGCGGTTATGATACGCATGGAGATTTCAGAAAATATGGCCACAAATGTTTTCGCATGGTTTGGGATCTTGGAGCTTGTCAGATGGCAGATAGTATATGGATTGCTTAAGGGCAAGCAATATTTGAGCTGAGAGCACTACAATGTCCCCAATTTCAATAAAGTGACTTAATTAAGTTAATTAATTAGTGGTTCTAAAATTTAAGTAATATCATAAGGACTTATTTAATTATTAAATAAAGGGGCCAAAATAAAAATAATATTGTCGGATTATGACCTATTGTAAGTTTCTCAACACTTCTTGGAGGCCTTTATAAGGAGATGGCTTGACATTGTAAATCATCATGGAATGTATTTGAACTCTTCTTTGTATTGCCAAAAGTTGGAGGCTGAAGGTGGTTTGGTTGTATGTAGTTTCAGAGGTAGAAGACCCTCAGTAGTAGGTATTTGTAGTTTCGGTAGGAGTCATTCCTCACCCTAGTTTGTCATTGGAAATATCATCTTAGATATTTGACCTTCTTCTTAATTTGGCCAATTTGTGAAGTCTTCACTTGAAGACTAATTTTATGTAACCTAAGATATATATTTATAATCTGAAACACAAATTCTATATTCTTAATGATTCATGTTGGTTGATAGTTTGTGCTCTGTGTTAAGATTTATTCATCAATAATAATATATTTGGCATTATGCTTACAATTAATGATGCAAGAATGTTCTAGTAGACTCAAAAAAAGAAATTTATGGATTTAAGAAGAAAAAGGTTAAACCATTAGATATAACTTGGTTGAAATATTATCATCCTATGTAATGCAAGTGCAAGTAACTATAAAATACTTATCATACATAACTTCTTGTATCAATTGTGTTAGTTCATTTCCTAGATGTTCATATCAAACTCTATGATCCATATCAGGGAGAAGAAAGCAAGACAAGACAAACGAACTGAATGGTTTTTTGACATACTAGTCAAGATAAAAAAA
>MU224575.1:65360-88511 GCA_018584345.1 Thuja plicata
TTACAAATCCATATTCCAGGGCAACCAAACAGTCCCAAAAAATGAAAACCAGGGTTTGCATAACCAGGCTATAGATAACCATGATTTGTTTCATTTTCCAATTCCCCAACCAAACGGGCCCTTAGAGAACATATGTCTTTCCACCTTGATTGCTTCAAGGATGTTTATGTTGGTAGAGTAAATAATTGATTCATGAATGTTAATGTTTAATGTAGTGTTGTATATCATGCTAGTGCACTCTTGCTATTATTGTTATATGTGCATGTTTCAATTTTTTTTATTATACATGTATTATACTTTGTTCTCCAAGGGTTATTTGGTAGGGCGTGACATTCTTTGTCGTTGCCTCTTTTTATTCCATCCTCCATGCTACTAAGAATAAAAAAAATCATTCAATTTATTACCATATCACCCTCTGAAATTAGTTGAAATAAATGACAATAATGTCCCTCTACTTTGCTTCAACCGACCATAAAATTGCATCGAATTTCAAACACAAAGAAAGAAAACCAAAACATATACAAAAGAATCAAATTGAAGCATTTTTTGTTCTAAGGATTGCTCATTCACACATATACTCCTACATCAGAAATAAAAAATCATCAATGCTACTATATTTGGTGTCCTACACCTCTAAAAGTGTTGCAAAAATTAACAAGACTCATAGCTTTGATACTTGTCTTTTATGCTTTCCATATAGGTTATTGAATAGAAGGAATACAATAAACCTATAGGATTTCTCATTGGTTAGGTTGTTGTATAGGTTATTATAATCTATGGTTTCTTGAAAACTTGTAATATTAAGTTATTGGTTATGAAATTATGCATAGTTGCATCCAAATGTCAACCTATCAAAGATATTGCAAGAAACATTTTAATTAAATGAATTTATTAATGTATATGTATCGTTATTAGATTATTGAAATATAACATTTGTTTTGGTGGACTACCACTAGAGGGGTAGCTCCCATACATTAAAGACAACAAAAAGATAACAATCTTGTAGATAGAGAATGAAATAACATGTCCATTATTTTAATCTCCCAATTTTCCTACATAATTGAAATGCTTTACCCTATCTCCTTGTCTTTCCTTGTAGCCTCCACTAGATGTCATGCCTGACCAATCCTCATGTAGGCAGACTCTGAAGTGAATGTGAGCTCTGGTAATGTGCCTTCCCTAATGATTTTCTCTGTTTGGCACAAGCCAATACAAATGTTTTATTTCATAAATGCATTGCGACTACTCTATTTTTCTAAGATTTGTTTGTCAGAGAATCTCCCCTAGACATATCATGGAATCCACTTTTAATGTATTTGGCAGCAGTTCCCATAATCTTAAATCAAAGAAATCGCCTTCTTGGTGGGTGGGGGTTTCTGACCACCATTACATGGTTTGTAAATCTAAGGAGGGGGGTTTGGTTGGTAGTTCCTCTCAGGAGGCTCATGCTAAGGATGGTACTATTGATGCGGTTTCGGGTGATACCTTGGCTTAGCCTGGTACTGCTGTCCTCTCCGGTACTGTTGCTGTTCTTGGCCGGACTATTGAACTTGTCTCGGGTTCCGCTATCTTGCATGCAGGTGCTACAGTTTCTGCTGTCCCTGTTTCTCCAGGGGGGATTTGGGGATTGGTGGTGGTGTTGTCCTTGTCCCTTCTATGGATGTTGGTGTGGCCAGCCCTGTCTCTCAGGTTTCTGCTATTTTTGATTGGCAGAATGATGCTAAGAAGCCGTAGGATGGATGGACAATAGTTAAAGGAAAAAAAATTAAGTCTTCCATGCCTTCATTTGATATGAATCTTCGATCACAAAAGGTTGGGCCAAAATGTAAATCTTGATAGCCCTTTGTTGGTTTGCTGGTCTTGTCTTTGTTCCACTTTGTGGGGACTTTTGGGTGTTTCCTCTGACTTGTGTGGTGGTGACTCACAATTTTAGTTTGTCCTTTCATTTTTCTTTCTTTCACTGTCTTTTTTGTAAAAGGTTTTGGGTCCTTTCAAAACCTATTTTTACTTAATCAGAACAATTCCCATAATAAACAATCCCTTGAAGTCAAGATAGGGTCCTCCTAGTTAATATGTGAAAGATAGGTTTCTCTAGCTAATGCCATGTCATGATAGATAAAATAGATAAAAGAAAACACAAATACATGTATGTTCGAAAGAAAAATTTAATTTATCTCGTTAAGGTTTATGTTGATTTATGTTTTAGTTTCATGTTAGGGTTCATTTTAGGGATCAATATGGCCAAGGTTTCATGTTAAGGTTCATGTTAAGATTTATGTTGATTTATGTTTCAATTTTATGTTTTTGATTAAGTAAAACAGGTTTTAAAGGGTGCCTGAAACCCGATACAAAGCTTAAGATATAGCAGTAGGTCCTTACATAAAAAAATAGTGGGAATAAAGACAGAAATAGGCCACAGCCAGGGCCACAGAAAAAGAGAACAGGAAGCCCATCAACACTGCATGAAAAAATAAGACATGGAAGTCCAGCAACCCAAATGCATCCCGTAAGAGGAGCAACCAACAAAGAACCAACAACCAACACCCGAAGCCACAAGAAGGGTCATTTCTTCCCCTTTTGGGATCGAAGGGCCATAACAAACGTGAGCAAATTTTTAGGTTTTTTCCTTTTCACAGCAGTCCACCCAACATCCACCACGTTGGCCAAACCCTACAAATTGAGGACTGAAACTCCCAGATCCGGAGAGCCAGGAGAAGGTACCATAGAAGGGCCAGGTACAACCAACGGGATAGGTACAATAAGAGAGCCCATAGCCACCAAGCCAAAAGAAAAAATGGAGCGTTGCCAACAAGAGAAGTAACAACCTCACCTCCATCAGAGACCCGAACACAAGTCTCGGTACAAAGAGTCACCGCGGGGAAAGAGGTAGCAGAAGCAAACAAAGGAGAGGCCTCACCCGGGGAAGAGACCTCACCAAACACAAGAGGCTCATTTGCCTCAACAACCTCCAGAGAAGAAGAAACCACCTGAGAAAAGCTTCGGACAGACGAAACCTTCCCAACAGTGTAATGTTGAGGAGAAGCCCCCTTCCACCAAGAAGCAATTTTTTTTTAATCTTCTCCAAGCCACACTGATCAACCAAATGACCAGTTTTGAAACATCTCTTGCACCTGAAGGGGAGCCCTTCATAATCCAAGGATTGGATCCAAGCACCTTTAGAATGCTGCAGCATAATCTTTTCCGGAAGACCCTTAGAAATGTCCAGGTCCACGAAAATCCGAGCATAAGTTGAATGAAGAATATCAGAAGATTCCTCATCAACCATCATAAAGTCCCCAAGAGCCTCACCCACTGCCTCTAATAGGGAATCCACCCAAAGATGAAAGGGGATGTAGGGAAGCCGAACCAAAATGGGCACCTTGGAGAAAGTCTCAGAAGAGGGATCAAAATCAGGATGCCAAGGCTTCACCATAAGCATAAATCAAGCATCCCAACTAAAAAAATGATCACATAAAATTATTTTCCTATCAGCAGCATTTTCAAACTTTGCTATGAAAAAACCCCGAGCCATAGGAAAAATGTGAATAGTACCAGATATACTAGGTTCCCAATGTTGAGAAATCCAGGAGTGAAGGTCAGGAAGACTCGGCCAGAAGCCCTTAAACCTGCAGATAAGGCCACAGATCCTTCACAACCTCATCGTCCAGAGGGATAATGATAGGGTTAGAAACCAGAAAAGGAACAGAATCCTTTTTCCCCCTCGGATCTGAAGCATCAGGACCCCGAGCCGTTGAGGAGCCAGGGGTTGAGGAACCAGGGGCCGGAGGAGCCGAAGAGCTAGGAACCCTAGCCTTCGGCGAGGGAGCCAAAGAGCCAGGAGTCTAAGTCACCGCCGAAGGAGCCGAAGCGCTAGGACCTCGAGCCGTCGCAGAAGGAGCCGAGGAGCCAGGGGCCAGAGGAGCTGAAGAGCCAGGAACCCTGGCCTCTGATGAGGGAGCCAAAGAGCCAGGAGTCTGAACTGTCGCCGAAGGAGCCGAAGCCCTAGCCATCGCCGAGGGAGCCGAAGAGCCAGGAGAAGGAGTCAGGGTTTGATGTTGGTTTCATATTAGGGTTTCACATGTTAGTGTACAATGTTATGTTTAATATGTTTTGTAATACTGATGTTTTCTAATGTCTTGTAACATTATCCTAGTGTTTTGTAATATTTTCCTAAGGTTTTGTTAGGGTTCATGTTAGGGTTCAATATGGTTAGGGTTTTATGTTAGGGTTCAATATGGTTAAGGTTTCATGTTAGGGTTAATGTTAGAGTTTATGTTTATTTATGTTTCAGTTTCATGTTGGTTTCATGTTTTGTAACATTTTCCTAATATTTTGAAACATATGTAATAAAACTAAATTAATTAAGTAACATTTTCCTAATATTTTGTAATATTTTTCTTAATGTTTTGTAACATTTTCCTACTGTTTTGTAACATTTTCCTAATGTTTTGAAACATATGTAATAAAACTAAATTAATTAACTAACTAACATATGATCTTAACTGAAAAAATTAAATCTACATAAAACAATATTTCATATTTTCTAAAATTAAAAATAACAAAATTAAAACAAAAACATCAAATAATAGTACAACTACATTAATTTAACAAAAGAAAACTTAAAAACATTTAAAAAATGAAAAATCTTACCTATTTTCTTCCAAAGTTCTCCTATTCCGCTTCGCAATTCTCAGAAGTCACTCAGCACAAATGAGCCGCTCTAACCAAATTTTGAGGTATATATAGTTTTTATGGGTTCCAGCCGAAACTGTTTTGGTTGGAACCCATCTGCCACATCGACGTCACATGGTGCCATGTGTCCGCCACGTATGTCCGGCCGAAAATGTTCCGGCCGGAACAACGAAAATGGTCCTCAAGTGCGACACAACTCCATAATTTTACCCAAAACAGTTTCCATTTTAAAATCTTTTCTTGATACCAATCATTTTCAAGATCGTTACTTTCACAATGGAGATGATTTTCACCCTTTTGTATATATAGGCTTTAGGATGCAGGTAAAAATGGGGAATTTTTGAAAATAGAAAAAGGGTTTGTAAGAGAGAAGTTTTGGGGATGTAGCCACTTTTGGATAGTGAAATAAATAAAACCGTATCATGAATTTTTCAGCAAGTATTATTAAATTGGAATGTATGTGTTCAAGGTTGTGTATTTTCTATACCTTTCCTTACTTTGAATTAAACTTTGTATTATGACAGTACTTTATGATGCTTGCCAACTTAAAGTGGTTACCAATACTTTCATATCGAAAACTTTGCATTCTATATTGAAAATGATTCTTCCTTTGTTATTTCTTAACATGTCATGTAGTGAAATGAACTTCATATCAATTCATTTTGTTTTAAGCATCACTTGAAACTTTCTTCACATCTACAATATATCTATGCTCAAATGTTAGTTTACCTTTATTGCTTTTTGGTTAAAAGAACACTCAGAAAATCAATTATATCATAAGAGGGAGTTGTACCTAAAAAATTCAGAGGAAGATCATTTGTTTAACAAAGATCTATCCAAATATTGGTTTTAGTTTTGTATTTCAACTTGGGGCATTTATGAGCATCTTTGAAGTTATTTTAGAAAGGCAAAAATTTGAACTAACAAATACCAAGGCCTAATTGTTTATCATTACACCAACTAAATAGATATTAATGTCTTACAAATACATAAAGGTCACTAACTTAACATACGATAAGTTATCATGATAACATAGAGGAACATTTAGAGCATATGAACAAATGTCTTTTTTTTCCAAGTTTATGAGATTGTAAAATCTCAAACCCTTCTATACATAATATAAAATTAAAAGTAATTTAAAATTTCTCTCTGAATTTCTGAGAGTTTCCCCTCTCTAAGAGTTCCCCCCTTTTTACATTACAAATTGCCTTGTACTTATAGGCTCACAAAATAAATACCTAGTAGCCACTTTAGATAACTACTTAGGATGGTCATTGGGGATAGTTAGAATAACTACTTATTGTACTTGTAGTAGGCAATACTATTGCATTCACTTGTGCACAATTAGTTAATTAGTTTTGCATCAATCAACCAATCATAAATCACTATTTTTTACTCATTCAAATATTTGTAAAGTTTAGATATTTATTTACTTATTTTTTATATTCTACAAATTACTTATCTCAAATATGATTGGTTGAATTAGTTTGGTGTTATAGGACCCCTTTTTTCAGACAATTTCTATTATTTTTCTTTGATGTTATTTTAAGCATATTTTTGTAATGTATAATTCCTACATCATTTAATTTATTTTGAAATTGTATTTTAATTTACAATATAATATATTTTTATGAGATACTATATTTTATATTTTATTACTATATTATAATATATAACTATTATATATTCTAAAATATTTACTATATNATATATATATATATATATATATATATATATATATATATATATATATATATAATTATTACAATTTCTAATATATATTATTCTATAATATATAATATAAAATACTATATCATATATGTAATATTATATAATTTTACCCTTGATTTAATACAAAGTTTCTTATTTAATTTTTAATATATAATAATTTTTATTTTATCAAATAATTATTAATTAAAATATACTTAATATTTATAATAAAATGAAAACTAAATTTACATATATAATTATAATTAAAACTAATTACGGCAAGTAAGGCCACTACGTGACACTTGTTTAAAAATAAGTTAGGATTTACCTAACTTTTACAATGATAGAGCCCAAAAGCTAACTTTACTTACAAAGGGTGTCATAAGTCACTTTTGCAAAATGAGAATTTGAAATCTACAACTTGAAAGAAACAGAAAAGTCATTAGTTTAATTGAGGTGGGCACCCCATCTAATTGCAATCACGAACAAATTGACCTTTGAAGAAATGCACTCCAATGTACATTTGATAAAATATTATTTCCTTTCATGGATTTGTAGCATTTTATAAGTGTTTTCAAAGTTTGTATGTTCGTATCCACAACTCCATTTGTTCATTGCAATGACCATTCTTTTCTTTCATGAATATAACATTCTCCTGAATTAGAGGATTGTCTAGGTAAGGTATGCATAATTCTTGCGTACACATTTTTATTTCTACCTTGTTTATCTTTTCAACCGCCTTTAACCATGGTCCCAATGTTTAACATTGATTGTGTAGTTCTCCCTTGCTTTGGAGTAGTTCGTGTTTTAAATTTGAGCTAATCAACCTCGTTAAAGATTTTCTTTTCCACTTCCATAAATTTTATCTATAAATTCAAACTTGTTTTAAAAGTATGTCTCAAGGTAACCACCGTGGGTACAAAGGTAAACCCAACACACATAATCAAACTGTATAGTCTGCACTTCATACCATTTCATTCTTTGAAATGACAACTCTCTTCAAGGAGGTCTATCAAACAATCAAACAGTTCCCAAGCAACTGACTATGACTATAATAGAATTTTACATGTATTTCACCTTAGACGAGTTGTAACAAATATGAACTTTGATAGATATTTTGGAACTCCACATATTTTTTGGGATGTTCATAACCCATTCTAAATGTTGTAAAATTAAACTTTATACCAATTAATTGTATCAACAACTCTATTTAATGTGAACATTACGATTATTATACTTCACCAGGACAACATATTCTTGTTGAAATCCGGTGAATAGTTAATGCAGATTTGTCTAAGATTTCAAATTGCATCTTCTTGATAGCTTATAAAGTCGCTTTATCAAATCTATTTTCGAAAAATCAAAGATGGAATACCATGAGATCATATTTCTTTGCCCCATTAATGAAATTTTGTTTTATACTATTTGGAAAATGCATTTGTTTGAAAGTTTCTAAAGCCTTTTAAGCCAATCTATTTCTGTGCACACCATTATGTGAGATGATATCCTTTTGAGACACTCTGTTTAAAAATATAGTGTGAGCCTTGTCCACACACATCTACACTTTGCATATATGTTTGTCGACGGCTCCATCCATTGCTGCTAAAATATGTCTTTATTATCTAACAACATCTGACAAGTTATCTAAAAACTTCATGCCATGATGGATATCCATTCACTATTCTGAAACCACAATTCCTGCATGCTTGCACAAGAGAGGACTTTTAAAGGTTTTATATGTTCCAAAGTGTTTCAATACTTCCAAGGCTTTGAGGGATTCCTTTGTTGCGTGAGCGAGAGGATGAGGGAAAAGCTTGTGGGAATGAATTCAATCTTTCCATTTGTATTTTCTCGAAGCTTCTTAAGTCTTCCTTGCAAAACTTCCAATCGTTACATTCGTTAAGACAACATAGGTTTGAAGTATTAGGGGTCGATACTTTACACACTTTCTCCATACTTGCATGCATGTTGAACAAAAGATTCCCAACTATGATATCTCACAAAAATTTTGTATATTTGAAACTTCCATTTTATGCAGGTAGAGAGTAATTTGACAAAGAGATTCTGATTTGTAACCACCAACTACATCTGTTTGAAAAGCTTTTTCAACAAATCTATTTTGTGCAGACCGCACAATCATTTCACTTCATTATTTAAGATTTTGAGGAATTATGCATGTCTTGGCATCATGTTAAACTGTCTTTTCAAGAACTCAATTTTCGAAGTAGTTATACTAACCACTTTAGGTTTTCAACTCACATTTTGATTGTTCTGCATTTATATTTTACCATTCAAAAATTATTTGTGTAATTTGTATTCATTTTTTAAAACTTATAACTTAATTATGAGTTATGGATTGTGATTTCACCCCGCATAACTCACATGACTTCCATCAATTTTGTACCTTTCATAACTTATTCCACATTTACTTTTGGAAACCCTTTGCATTCACTTTTCATAACTCATAATTTGGTTGAGTTACCAGTTTTGATTTCACAACATCATTTTGTCAAAATCACAACCTCTTTTCTTTTATATCTCCATTTCTATTTTTATTTTCCAGAAGTGAATTTATTTGATTTTAATTTTTATTTAATTTTTTCACTTCTTCTTTCCTCTCTAGAATACTTGTCAAGACTTTTGACTAGAAATAATTAAATTTGGAAGCTTTTTTAAATGCATCAATTTTTTTTTTGGAGATGGAATTTTAATTCTTTTTTGATACCAATGGATGAAGATATAAGCATTAAAATTTCATGAGGTAAAGAGTGGATGATCATAAAAATTTGGTCATATGGTTCAGAGTCGCTATTTAATCATTTAATTTTGCCATTTTGATTGATTGACACATAACAATATATACAACATAGCAAAGACTTAAAAATGAAAATTTTAAATTTAAACCACATTATAGTCAAGCCAAAGCCAAACATTGTAGTCAAGCCAAAGCCAAACATTGAAGTGAATGAGAAATTTTGAATTTTTGGCTGGTTAAAAATGGGGGTAACAATAGATAAACTCTTTGAGGCCATACTGGCTATATATTAATTTGCAAAAATGATTAGAAAAGAATCCCTTGAGTGGGTAGATAATAGTTTAGCAGGTTTGGAAGGCAACTAATGCTGGCTATAAGTCATTGACATGAAAAAAAAAAAAAAACTTACCATCACCTTGCAATTACTACTAATAGGGCTTAGGCGGTGCCCAACCACAAACACTACTACCAACCAAAAAAACAACAACATAGAGAACAAAGGTATAGATCCTATACTAAAGATATTGACAAAGGTACCACTACCAAACTAGCTACTGCATGCGAGAATGGATTATGCCTCCTCCTCTACTTCCATCTCCCACTTCTTAAGTCAATGTATTTGTCCCAATTTCTCACTCGCAATAATCTGTTTGACACAACCCTTCAGAATAATGCCCACCTTACACTTATTTCTTCCCTTTTCAACATCCTTCCAAAATCACAATTGCTTGTAGAGGGTAGTCGTCCTCAGCACTCAACTTCCGCCTCATATTATCATTTGGAATCAAACCATGCATTGTGATGGCACGTTGCAGAAACCCATTTAACTCATCACACCAATGATACTATACCTATTTTTTCGTTAACACATTAATTGTCTTCTCAGGTTCCTTTGCATCAAGCAACATTGTTGGAAACATCAATGCAATGTCATAATTCACATGGTACTAACCATTTTTGCCCCAAGTTGTTGTTACCCAAGACTAGTCTCAACACACACAACACTAGACTAGCTCTGGTTTTCAAGACCTCCATCAGTCTCTGCTTAGACATCCCCAAATAATTCCATTTTCCTCTTCTTCGCTCTTAAGAAAATAGTGGTATCTGAGTGTTTGTTACTTTGCAACTAAAACCCATTTGTCTATTGTTAATGAAGGCTAGTCGCCATCATGAGATTATCAACCTGAGTACATTCCTTAAATGCATCATCTAAATTGATGATTGCATCCATCCCATCAAAACTATTAGGCACATGTGATTCTACGTGAGCTAATGCACAATGTGAATGTGCCAAGGCATGCCAAGCCATCTCCTTGTCTACCTCAACCACTTCTTGCATCAAATCAACTGCCACTTTGGCTATTGCATCCCCTTTATTATTTCCTTCCCCCAAGATGTGTGATACAAAATATGCTTCCACTGTTTTGATTTCTTGTAAAATTTGATGCAACCACCCATGTGGATATTCATATTCTGAAATCTCAATTTCCTACCCATTTTAAGCCCAGGTAGAGCCACTTGAAATTATACTTTGCTGCTCTCCCCAATGGCTTCCCTATCACCCAAGTATCTTCTTGTTATGGTTTTGATAACACTTCCAACTCTAGTCTATCCCATATTCCCTCTTGAAGCCCCATTAAAATTGATTTTGATCCACCCCTCATCTGACAAAATCCTCTTCACATCATGTTGATCCCCCTAGACATATTACACTATCTAAACCCCATAAACATGAGAAATATTTAATTAATTTATTATCCTTTTCTATCTATTATTAATAAAATAATTTTTAATTATTAACTAATTCATCATTCCGTCCACTATTAATTAAATACACATTTATTTTTAAATTAATTCATTTTTTTTTATCTTCTACAATTTTTTTTCTTCAAAATTTGTTTAATTAGCAAACACTTCTTCCAAAATTAAATTAATTCAAATAACTTATTCATTTTTCTAATCTCAAATAAATTAAATTAATATTTTATTTATTTCCTCTATGTGTTTACACTCATCTTTATCCTTCCACATCATCAATCCATGTGCAATGTAGTCCCCCTCCTCAAATTTTCTCATTGATTGATCTTTCTAATTAATCTCCATCATTTCAAACAAATGTTATGTGAGACAAATGAATACGACTTTCACTCTTTCATTTCTCCCTAGGTAGAACTTTTGAGCACTTACACTATCGCCACATTATCAAGAATCTTTCAAGCATTATCATTATCAAGTATTTTCCAAGCATCTATCAAGCATTCATTATCAAGCATCAAGAGTATGAAGATTCATGGTTGAAATCCCACATCAAGCATTCAAATATTTATTAAGAAATATGAAGCAATCTAAGGTCTTTGCTATTGTATTATGTTTTATCTTTTGATTTATGAATTTTTGTTAGGCACTATAGAGTGAGTGTAAATGTGGGTTTTGGATCTTGCATTGCATTGTTTCTATTTTATTACATTCACATTTTTATGCTTCACACATTCAAAGAAAATTTATTAAACTACAAATAATGCACTAAAGGAAACAATGTTTAAGTTTCAGAATAAAAAATAATAGTAAGCGTCATACCAAAAACCTTTTTTATACAAGAATTTTCTTTAGAGGATGATAGAGATGCAGTTACTAATGCACCCCTATGGCGGTTTCACAAAAATCTCATCTATATGTGCAAAAATAGATTAGAAACTGTAACCCAAATATAAAAAACCCCATCGAATTATGTTTTATGGATTCAACGAGCAACAATCTTCCAATGGAATATTGGATAGGATATTGTCTACAAATAATCAAATGTGATGTCCCCAAATTAGCAGGTTCTGGGAACCTGAATGTGGTTAACTCACCAGCGCGACCCTCGTGAGTTGACAGTTTGTTTTGAGGGTCTCAACATTCAGATTCTATTTCTAGACTTTCTATTTTTGGACTTACTATTTATAGTAAGTCAGTTGGAGGCCAGTTACTATTTCTGGCAGGGCAGTTGAAGACCTGGTTGATCAGCTATTCTTACAGTGGATGTAGGAATCGTCATCAGAGGTATAATTAATATTAATTAATGACAATATGTTATTAATTAATAAAGTGACTATAGTATTATAATAATAATAACTTATTATTATAATACTTTTAGAAGTTGACGTTTTGAAGACTGGTTAACTGGAATTGGTTTTTAGAAACTCTTGCATTCAAGGAGTTATATATTCGGGCTTATTTGAGAAGTTGATCATGGATTATATTTTATAAAAACTTGGTCTGAGAATTGTTCTTTTTTTTCTGAGCCCTTGCTGATGTAAAAGGGTCAAATTAGTTCTGGAAGAATGATTCTTCCTTGAGCTGATAATCAATTGATTGCTGATGTAAAATCAATTGCATACCCTTCTACTGTTTGACTATTTCTGGAGGAAAAGTGGAATCATCAAATTCATACAGGCACACTGAGGGTGCGAGATCCTATAGAGGATTTTCAGAATTGCACAACCATCTATAAATTTGATTTTACTGGAGATTAGACAAAGGAAGTCACACCTGGGTCAATTTTGTAGCAGGCAGCATTAACAGTGGAGGCCACTCATGCTTGAATCATTTGCGATATGAAGTTAGAAGTCACGGGGCAGAGCTGAGACTTATCGTGCAGGCCTTAACTCATGTTACCACCTGTTAGCCGCGACTAAGGAGTCAGCACGGGCTTATACATTGAGCCACACACAGAGATCAGCAACGCGTCCACCAGTGTTCGCGTGGGGAAGCTACAGTCTGCAGCTGGGACTGTTGGTGAATTCGTGGAGGCTGGAAGGCTGCGGCTAGAACCATATAGACTTAAGACCTCCTGTATGTGGACTACTTGGCATGCAGAGAGCAGGAGGAAGTAAATTTGATGTGGGATTTCAACCACGAATCTTCCAGGTTCTTACTGTTTCAAGTGTTGTTTTCTGAAAGTAATAAAAGTATTTGGAAAGGTGTTGTATTTTGCAATTGGCTTAAATGCACATATTTAAATTTAATTGCTGAAAGTAAACTTAGAATAAATATTTCTCTCTACAACTGGAAAAGATATCTAAATTATTAGTAAAATAGAGTAAGAGCCGGATAGGTTCTTCACTGTGGTATCAGAGCGGTTTCCTGCCAGTCTGCAAGGAAATCGGGTCCAGTTACATTTTATTATTTGAGGGTAATATTTATGGTAGATGATAGGAGATTCATTCCTGGCAGACATTATTACAGGAGAGGCACTTCGTCTCCACCAAATGTGGACGATGCAGATATACAGTTTGGTACGGTGCTAGGTGGTGATAATAATGCAGGTGGATCAGCAGGCCGGGCCGGGTCCACCGAGGCAGATATAGACAGAGAGGCTAGGGAAACCTTCAGGAACTTAGCTGTAGGCCAGCATCATGTAGCTGATGTATTACATGAGATTTCTGACACTTTGAGATGATTCACTCTTCCTAGAGGTCAGAGTAGGGAGAGATCATGTGATGCTTCTATTGCATCACATCAGTCACAGGTTGATGACTGGCACAGAGAGTATGAGCCTCGGATCCCGAGACAGGATAGAGATGATAGGACAGGTGATAGGAGAGATCCATTCAAGCCCCAAGGGCCCAGATTTATGAGGCCAGAGACTGACACCGCCAGTGTTGATGATGAGAATGCCCCTTTTGCTGACGACACAGTCTCACACTATGCCAAATGGGATGCCCTTCCCCAGCCTTGAAACAAAACTTAAAATTTGACCTTTACCTGACTCAGAAATGAGAACATACTAGGGGAAGACCTGCACATGATAGGCAGAGGATGGGGAATAATGATCTGAGATAGGTAGCTAGCAAGATGACGCTAGCGCACTTTGATGGAAGTAGTAGGGTCACTGCTAGGGCTTGGATCCACAAGCTCGATACCTACCTTGCATTGCGTCTGATGATTGAGATGGATGCTATTAGGTTTGCAGTTCTACACTTGGATGGATCTGCTCAGGACTGGTGGTACCATAGACTTAGGTCATTACACCGTGATCAGATCACCGTCTACCAGGAGTTTGTGGATAGATTGATTAAGCACTTCGACAGGAAAGACCCCGAGGTCTATTTTAGGGAGTTGGCTTAGTTATGACAGACGGCCAACCTATAGGCTTACATCAATGAGTTTCAACATATTTCAGTGATGGTGTATGACATATCAGAGTAGAGGAGGGTGATGCTTTTCCTAGAGGGATTAGTTGAACCACTACGAGGATAGGTTAAATCCCTAGATCCCCCATCACTGCACGAAGCCATTAAGAAGGCTAGAGATCTTGAGGCTTTTGCACCCAGGAGATAGTTTTCTGCAAGACCTCCTGGACCACCTTATGATAGGACAACCCCAAGGAGGGAAGAGAAATCAGATTCTAAACGTCCTATGGCAGCCCCCTTAGACCAGGAAACACTTAATGATTTGAGGAGGAAGAAACTTTGTTTCTACTATTGGGGGCCGTATGATGTCACTCATAATTGTCCTATGAAACCCCAGGGTAAGCACAAGATGATGGAGTGGTTTTATGATGATGAGGATGTTCCCGAGTACATGGAGGAGTTGACTGGTGAGGGGCAAGGCATTCAGGGAGCAGAGGAGTATATAGAGGAGGAGGGTGATACATCACACCTCAAGGTGGCATACCTTTCCAGTATGAGGAAAGAGGGGGATTTCAGATTACATGGTCTACTGACTGGATAGAGAGTGATTGCTCTTTTTGATATGGGAGCCACTCATAATTTTATTGACTCTCGTTTGGTGACTCATAGAGGTATCCAGACAGAGGAGTTCGCAGGATTGAGAGTGCAGGTGGCAGATGGTTACACTCTAAAGTGTAACATGATGGTGAATGATTTACCAGTCAGGCTGGGAACTTATGCCTTTAAGGCAGATTTCTATGTGGTAGATATGGGTGGTACAAATTTGGTTTTAGGGATGGCCTGGTTACATACCATTAAGGACATCTACATCAGCACAGAGAAGATGGAGATAAGGTTTATCTTAGAGGGGAAACCTCAGGTTCTTAAGGCCATTAGAGAGGAGGGAATCAAGCGGATTTCACTCAGGTGAATGTAGCATTTAGTACGTCATGAGGATGAGGTGGATTGGGTAGTAGAGTGTAGGCTGATGCCTTCATTAGACCATGCAGATAAATTCACATATCACCCAGACATTCAACAGTTGAGAACTAAACATGATAAAGTGTTTAGAGACTTACCTACAGGTAGACCTCCGGATAGGGGAATTGAGCACATTATAGAGTTGGAGGAGGGAACCAAGACCGTTATGATCACCCCTACAGGCATCCAAAAAGGCTGAAAGATGAGATCGAAAAGATGATATAGGAGTTACTTGAGATGGGGCACATTAGGCTGAGTAAATCCCCTTTTGCTTCTTTAGTGGTTCTAGTGAAGAAGAAAGACGACACCTTTCATATGTGCATTGACTATCAGATGCTAAACAAGAGGACTATTAAGAACTGATACCCCATACCATAGATTAACAAGTTGATTGATGAGCTGCATGGAGCATAGTGTTTCTCAAAGATTGATTTGAGATCTGGGTATCATCAGATCAGAGTCCGGGAACAGGATATAGAAAAGACAACCTTCAGATGTCACTATGGACACTTTGAGTTCCTTTTCATGCCCTTCGGTTTGACGAATGCACCGGCAACCTTTCAGTCCATGATGAACAGGTTATTTCACAGCCAGTTGAGAAGGTTTGTACTAGTTTTTTTTATGACATCCTAGTCTACAACAAGATTTGGGATGACCATGTGGCACATCTGGACACAGTGTTGAGTATATTGGAGAGGGATTCCTTATATGCCAAGGAATCTAAGTGTGGATTGGGAATGATAGAGCTGCTCTATTTGGGATACATCATTAGTGCAGATGGTGTGCGTATGGATCCTGATAAGGTCCGTGCCATTATAGGTTGGACCACGCCAGAGACCCTGACACAGTTGAGGGGGTTCATTGGATTATGTTCTTTCTACCATAGATTTGTGGCGGGGTTTTCTAGACATGCTACCCCCCTTACAGAATTGACACGTAAAGGTGCTTTTTAGTGGACTACTCAGGCACAAGAGTGCTTTGAGAGGTTCAAGGTTATTATGACTACTTGTCCGGTCTTGGCACTGCCAGACTTTTTGAGACCATTTGATTTACACTGCGATGCTTCAAGAGAGGGTATAGGAGCAGTATTATCCCAGGATCGTCATCCCATAGTTTTTGAGAGTCAGAAACTACGTGGTCCTGAGAGGGCATTCAATGTGTACGATAAGGAAATGTTGGCCATTATGCATGCCTTGGCCAAATTCAGACAATACTTGGTAGGAAGTAAATTCTACATCAAAACCGACCATCAGAGTCTGAAACATTTTCTTGGGCAGCGAGATCTTAATGAGAGGCAGCAAAAATGGGTGAGTAAGTTGCAATCATATGACTTTGATATTACTTATATCAAAGGAACCCAGAACATGGTGGCCGATGCTTTGTCTCAGAAACCCCACCTTTGTTCACTTATCGAGGTTTTTGAAGCTTGGCGACATTTGATTCTAGCTGAGTATGCCAGGGATACATGGGCAACATGCATTATTGATGGTAGTATCCAGGATGGCCGATATTCCCTAATGGATGAGTTGATCATTTATAAGGGAAGGATTTTTCTTTTGGCAGGATCAGGGGTCCGTGAGATTGTGTTCTGGGCTTTCCATGACACACCTATGGCGGGTCATCCAGGTTTCTTTAAAAACTACAGGTAGATTCGGGAGAGGTTTACCTGGAAGGGACTGAAGGAAGATGTTCAGTGATATGTTCGCGAATGCTCTGTTTGTCAGCAGAACAAACAAGAGCACACTTACCCCGTCAGGTTATTACAGCCACTTCCCATTCTTGAGCGGAAATGGGAAAGTATTTCTATGGATTTCATTATGGGGCTACCCAAAGCCCAAGGATGGGATTGCATTTTCATGGTGGTGGATAGGCTCACAAAGTATGCACATTTTTCCCTATCACCACTACCTTTTCTGCAGTACAGCTGGCCGAGTTATTCTTTCGGGAGGTGTTCAGGATGCATGGCTTACCCTGAAACATTGTGAGTGATCGAGATAGTCGCTTCATGAGTCACTTCTGGCAGGAGATCTTTAGGTTATGTGGTACATAGTTGACATCGAGTACCAGTTATCATTCGCAGACCGACAACCATACCGAGATTGTCAATAAGTGGGTGGAAGGCTATCTGTGGAATTATGTTTCATCACAGCAAAAGGCTTGGGTTAAGTGGATCCATATGTGCGAGTATTGTTATAACTCCACATTTCACATGAGCATACATATGTCCCCTTTTCGTGCCTTGTATGGCTATGATACCCCAAACTTCATGGATTTATTATGCAGTGATAGCAGGGTGCCCAGTGCAGGAGAGTTATTGCATGACAACCAGGACATTATAAGGGCATTGAGGGACAATATATAGAGAGCCCAGAATGTACAGAAGAAGTATGTGAATCAGAAGAGGATAGCCTGCTCTTTTTAGGTTGGGGACATAGTTTATCTTATGATGCAGCCTTATAGGTAGTCTTCTATCAAGAAGAGTGGAGATGAAAAGATCAAACCGCGGTACTATGGGCCATTCCGGGTGGTTCGACGAGTTAGAAAGGTGGCTTATGAGCTAGAATTACCTAAGGACAATAGAGTGCATAATGTGTTTCATGTTTCGCGCCTCAAGGAGGCCTTAGGCCGAACTGTGACCCCTTCTACTATATTACCACCCCTGGATGATGAGGGGAAACTGGAATTAATACTAGAGGCCATTTTGGATATCCGTGAGAGACAGTTGCATCGGAGAACTATCCGGGAGTATTTAGTCAAGTGGCAGGGGTTACCTGACGAGGATGCCACTTGGGAGGCTAAGGATATTGTGCAGCACCCTAGATTGTGATTGCTTGAGGATAAGCAATTTCAGGGAGGGCAGACTGTGATGTCCCTGAATTAGCAGGTTCTGGGAACCTGGATGTGGTTAACTCACCAGCGCGACCCTTGTGAGTTAACAGTTTGATTTGAGGGTCTCAGCGTTTAGATTCTATTTCTGGACTTTCTATTTTTGGACTTACTATTTATAGTAAGTCAGTTGGAGGCCACTTACTATTTCTGGCAGGGCAGTTGAAGACCTGGTTGATTAGCTATTCTTACAGTGGATGTAGGAATCATCATCAGAGGTATAATTAATATTAATTAATGACAATATGTTATTAATTAATAAAGTGACTAGCATTATAATAATAATAACTTATTATTATAATACTTTTAGAAGTTGACATTTTGAAGACTGGTTAACTGGAATTGGTTTTTAGAAACTCTTGCATTCAAGGAGTTATATATTCGGGCTTATTTGAGAAGTTGATCATGGATTATATTTTATAAAAACTTGGTATGAGAATTGTTCTTTTTTTTTGAGCCCTTGCTGATGTAAAAAGGTCAAATTAGTTCTGGAAGACTGATTCTTCCTTGACCTGATAATCAATTGATTGCTGATGTAAAATCAATTGCATATCCTTCTACTGTTCGACTATTTCTGGAGGAAAAGTGGAATCATTGAATTTATACGGGCACACTGAGGGTGCAAGATCCTACAAAGGATTTTCAGAATTGCATAACCATCTATAAATGCAATTTTGCTGGAGAGTAGACAAAGGAAGTCACACCTGGGTCAATTTTGTAGTAGGCAGCATTAACAGTGGAGGCCACTCATGCTTGAATCATTTGCGATTTGAAGTTAGAAGTCGCAGGGAAGAGCTGAGACTTATCGCATGGGCCTTAACTCATGTTACCACCTGTTAGCCATGGCTAAGGAGTCATCACAGGCTTATACATTAAGCCGAGCACAAAGTCAACAACACGTCCACCAGTGTTTGTGTGGGGAAGCTACAGTCTACAGCTAGGACTGTTGGTGAATTTGTGGAGGCTAGAAGGCTACGACCAGAAGCATGGAGACTTAAGACCTCCTGTACGTGGACTACTTGGCGTGTAGAGAGCAAGAGGAAGTAAATTTGATGTGGGATATCAACCACGAATATTCTAGGTTCTTTCTGTTTCAAGTGTTGTTTTCTGAAAGTGATAAAAGTATTTGGAAAGGTGTTGTATTTTACAATTGGCTTAAATGCACATATTTAAATTTAATTACTGAAAGTAAACTTAGAATAAATATTTCTCTCTACAACTGGAAAAGATATCTGAATTATTAGTAAAATATAGTAAGAGCCGGATAGGTTCTTCACATCAAATCAATGCTATGGATGTTCTTATGGGTAGACATGGGTAAGGATGATTTGTCTTTATTTGTAAGAATCAAATTAATCAACATTGATAAAATACCTAAAAGTCCACAACTCAAACATGAAGGGGAACGAGAACAAGAGATAGAGATGAAATTAAGAAGATTCTAGTTCATTAGATGCAGAAGTAGGAGGCATTCAAAGTCAATTTTCTTAAAACACATATCATAGGGATGAACAATGAAACCAATTTTAGATGTGTAAAATGATATCTTTAATGTTATAACAAAGATGGAAACTGGGAAGGATGATAGAATGATAATTAAAGAACTCAATCATCAACTAATGATGATTGAATACAAGGACAAAACACAAGAAGAAATGTAGGACATGAAAACAATTTACACACAAAATAAAACATCAATTCATTCAATTGAAAAAGAGAAAGAAATAAAAAATGTAGGACAAGAGGAAACAAAGACCTCAATACACTCTCAAGAACTACAAGAAATATTAGAGGTAGAAACCATTAAAGAAAATTTAACACTATGCAAACAACAAGTCACACACTAGGTGAGAAGGAATAAATTGAGATAGAAGACAAGAAGAATCAAAGATAGCTACCATTGATCAAGATATCAATCAAAGATATCTACCCTTGATCAAGAAATCTAACTCCAACTAAAATGGAAGAGGTAGAGTAGGGTGCCTCTTCTACCGATGAATAAGATGCATCAATGTATAAATTTCTATTTGAAGATACAAATACATAAGAATATGTATCAACTCATGAGGAAACAAATGATGCCTTTAATATCCTAGAACCAATAATTATAAGCAAAAGATTAAGATGCTTCTTAAATAGTGGTATGATCAAGAAACATAAAGGAAAAAAATTGCAAAAATAAAAGAGGAATGAAGAAACATTAAAAATAGAAAAAAAATCAATTAAATTGTATTTGTTAAGATCAAATATCCAAGCAAGAAAATCCTCCCTTGGAGAGAATTAAAGATTCTTACATGGAATTTTAGGGGCCTAAAAAGGTGCATGGTTAAGCACCAACTAGAAATAAGAGATATAGAGGCGACTCTTGTCCAAGAAACAAAATTAAAAATTAAAGAAGCAAAAAAATTCACAAACCATTGTAGAGGATGTCATGGAAACTTCATTGAAGCAATGAGAGCACTCAGAGGAACCAGGATTCTCTAGCACCCAAACAAGGTAAATACAGACATTGTAAGCTCGCCAACAAATTGGTACAAGGTAAAGGTAAGAAGCTTAAACTCCTCTTTGAAATTTATTCTTTTTAACATTTACGGTCCAACTAAGATAGAAGAAAATAAGAGGTTATGGATATATTTGAGCACTCAAATAATGCTCGCCCCTAGATAAGTATGTGTTTGGTGGAGATTAAAACACAATATTAAATTTTAAAGAGAAGTTAGATGCATTTAAAACCTCATAAAAACTTCATATAATTTGTGGAAACCAATAGATTAATAGACCTCGCTCCTTCAAATGGAAACTACACATGGAAAAATTGTTAGAGTGGGCTCACAAATATAGCAGAAAGACCAGTTTCTTATTTTAGGAAGTTGCTTGAATTGGGAAAACTTGTCCACTTCATTAATATGGCCAACCCCGATATCTGATTACTTTCTAGTTTTTCAGAAATAAAAAAAGGTGCAAACAACCAAAATCTCAATTCAAATATGAAAACTAAAAAATGTGGCTTAGACATCCAGAATTTGATTCCACATATGAAATTACAATGAGAAGAACAATCAAAGAATATGACACAAAAATGTATATTTTTGACAAGAAGATTAAAAGGTTGAATGAAAAAATAAAAAATTGGAAGAAGATTTTGGTACTATTTTCGTAGAAAAAAACAAAATTGAATCTAAGTTGCCTTCCTTAAGAAAAGTTGAGATGCAATTAGGCATGACACAAACACAATATGAAAAATAGAAACAATTTATGGTTGATTACTAGGAGGCACTAGAGTGAGAACAAATTTAGTGGAGATCATGTTAGAATAGTCCCAAAGGATAATTGAGAGCGGGGGGGGGTGAATCAGTTATCAATAAATTTAGTTCTTTTACTTCCTTAACTTCAGAATACAACAAAGTAAATGCCTAATCAGATAACATAGTACACAACACACAATTGGATTATGGGGAAACCAAATGGTAAAAACCCCGGTGGGAATTAACACCCACAATAAACTATACTTGTTTATAGTAATCCCTGTTAGAAGATATTTCAACCCTGTTAGGAGTTGTATATTACAATGCAATAAGTATAGTGACCTGGTTAAGGGTCAGACCCTGTTAGGAGTCTTTTACAAATAACCCTGTTAGGGGTGGTGGACTCACTATCCAAAAGATCACTGCTTGATGGTGAAGGCTACAAACTTATGTATAACAGATATGCACTATATCTGATGATGAACTGTAGAGTAGACCTATTGTCTTGATCAATTCCAGTGTAGTACAATCTTTCACTTCTTCTTCACATAGACTCTTGATGAATGAACCAACTATGATAATCTGCTCTGTACATCTTTCTTCTCTTTTCATATCATTCCCACTTAGCGTTCACAAACAAACTACTATAAGTATCTTCTCCAAATTAGAAGGTCATGTCAGCTCTTAGAAACACTTCAACAACACCTTAGTCAGCTTAACTAAGCACATAAACAATATTAAGCTTGCGCAAGTCAAACTGAATAGACACGACGCTTTACTGAGTCGGCTTCACCAAATCACCTCAAACAACATGATCTTGATGTAATATGATAGGCACGTTTAACCAAATATAGTTAACTCATAAATAAACATGAATATATACATGCATATCCTGAAGATAGGCGCAACTCAAGAAACACGTTATATACATCAGCCCTAAATTGTTACACTTCCAGAACTGTAACTGCCAATAACAAAATTGCATAACTTTACTGAAACATCATATCTAGGTCTGTGTGTATGAACATAACATAATAAACATGTCAACAACATGTATCTATCCATGCAAGTCTTCACATCATCATTCTGATAAGTACATACATAATTACTACTATGTATTATATGTTGTCATCAATGACAAACATACAATCAATCAACTGCTCAGAATCAAATCTCCAACAATCTCCCCCTTTGAAATTGATGGCAACATATGATATCAAAAACATCCTCTATTCATGGTGTCCTCTTTCTTTTACAATCTTCTCAATATCCTCATCAAAAGATTTCTCTAAACTACTGCAGTTCCTCTGTCTGTGTTTTTGTTCCATGTATATACTCCCCCAGAGTATATGCTCCCCCTTAGTACATACTCCCCCTTACCATATACCCCCCCTTTGACATCAATGGAAAAGGGCGCCATAGATCTTTAGGTACATGTACTACTCCAGAAGTAGAGTAGTCAACCATTCATCAGTCACTTAATGACTGATGTTCTTGTTGCTTCTTCTAAACAGACTCAAGAGAGGGAATTACTCCCAACTTCTCCCTGAGATACTCAAAAGTATCCTTTGATAAGGGCTTTGTGAAAATATTTTCCAACTGTTCTTTGGTGCTTACATAGTCCAATTTAACTTCTTTATCTGCAACCTTTTCTCTTAAGAAATGGTACTTGATCTCTATGTGTTTTGTCTTTGCGTGCATCACAGGGTTCTTAGACATGTTGATAGTG
>MU224575.1:92733-116533 GCA_018584345.1 Thuja plicata
AACTATACTTGTTTATAGTAATCCCTGTTAGAAGATATTTCAACCCTGTTAGGAGTTGTACATTACAATGCAATAAGTATAGTGACCTGGTTAAGGGTCGGACCCTGTTAGGAGTCTTTTACAAATATCCCTGTTAGGGGTGGTGGACTCACTGTCCAAAAGCTCACTGCTTGATGGTGAAGGCTACAACCTTCTGTATAAAAAATATGAACTGTATCTGATGATGAACTGTAGAGTAGACCTGCTGTCTTGATTAGTTCCAGTGTATTACAATCTTTCACTTCTTCTTCACATAGGCTCTTGATGAATGAACCAGCTCTGATAATCTGCTCTGTACATCTTTCTTCTCTTTTCGTATCATTCCCACTTAGTGTTCACAAATGAACTACTATAAGTATCTTCTCCAAATTAGAAGGTCATGTTGGCTCTTAGAAACACTTCAACAACACCTTAGTTGGCTTAACTAAGCACGCAAACAATATTAAGTCTGCACAAGTCAAACTGAACAGACGCAGCGCTTCACTGAGTCAGCTTCACCAAATCAACTCAAACAACATGATCTTGATGTAATATTATAGGCGTGTTTAACCAAATATATTTAACTCATAACTAACCATGAATATACACACGCATATCCTGAAGATAGGCGCAACTCAAGAAACACGTTATATACGTCAACCCTAAACTGTTACACTTCCAGAACTGTAACTGCCAATAACAAAATTGCATAACTTTACTAAAACATCATATCTCGGTCTGCGTGTATGAACATAACATAATAAACATGTCAACAACATGTATCTATCCACACAAGTCTTCACATCATCATTCTAATAATTACATACAAAATTACTACTGTGTATTATATGTTGTCATCAATGACAACCATACAATCAATCAACTACTCAAAATCAAATCTCCAACAGATCAAAATCAAGAGAAATGTGGCTCGATGAGGGGGATCAAAACAAAAAATACATCCTTAACATGACCAAAGTTAAGACATGAACAAACATAATTAATCAAATCAAGAAATATGATAAATCTATAACATCATATCAAATAGATATTCAGTGCTTGGGAGTCAACCATTTCCAAAATCTAGTTGAAGCTAAATGGGAGGTAGATATATTACACAACAAATTCTTGGAGACTATCCTAGAGATTACCAAATGAGAAGTTAATGGAGCCTTTCTCAAACCAACCACAATACAAGAGTTATAAAAGGGTATTTTTTGAATTACATCAGACAAAGGACCAAGGTTTGATGGGTTCTCAACAATAATTTTCCAAGTAGGCTAGGATTTTATGTGAAATGAGGTTTGGTAAATGGTAAAGGAATCAATGAAAATATCAATAATCCTCAAAACATATAAAAAATACCATTATAGTGCTCATTCCCAAAATCGAAGATTTCTCAACTTTTGCATACTATTGACCCATACCTCTATATAATATTACATACCAAATCATATCAAAGGTAATGAAAAAACACTCAAAATTCTCCTTCTATTATAGATATCACAAGAACAAAGTGACTTTGTATCAGGAAGGAACGTAACATGTGGAATAATAATTGCTCTTGAAGTGATACATTCTATCCAAAATTAAATCTAAAAGGTATGAAATTAAAATTAGACATAAGAAAGGGATAGACTTAAGTGGAGATTTCTCATGAAAATAATGGATTTTTTTTAATTTTTTAGAATACCAACTTTTGCTACAATCCGGTTGCTATTAGTCTTATCATAAATAACAAATTAATTATTTTAAAACATAGAAAAATACCCTTTTTCAATAATCTATCCAATGCTCAATAAATTGTGTGTTATGCCTAGAACATATAACACATCATGTATAAAATTTCACATACCTAGATTAGTTTTGACAGTAATAATTGTTTTCCCATAACTTCAACTTCTTTATCATTTCCTAGTCGCAAATTTATTTTAGGAGGTTCCTCCATCTCCAAAAACAAATTCTTGTTTCGTGTCATGTGATCACTGCAACTACTAATTTATTTTGATTATGGTGGAGATTAAGGCCCTCAAAAAGGGGGAGCACAAAAAGTGGTTCTATTTTTTCTGAAAAATATAACATAGTGTCTGGTGTGATCCCCCTAAAATGTTAGCTATTTTTTTGAATTTTTTAATCACTATGGTGAGAAGTTAGTTAACACCACATAGTTTATCCTATCTTTTTCTTCTAATTTTTTTATGAATGTATAATTTTTACAAATTTCTCAAGTGGACACATCCTGAAAATGTAAAATTTGTGCATGCTCCCCTTATAAATCATTGAAAACTAATCAAAATTTTAAACTTCATTTAAAAAAAAACTATGTAGAATGGAGTCTAGTTTCTGAAAAAGTAACTTGTTTCAAAAATTGACAAATGAGCCAAAATCTAAGCCCAAAATACTACACGTTGGTTGTTTACTGAAATCAGATATATTGATAAAAGAAATTAGAGATGAAAAGATTAACATAATCAGAATTCAAAATAAATTATATTGTGTGAGCACACCCGAAAAATTGTGATTTATTTGTATGTTTGTTGGAAAACACATCTCAGACCTGTTTGAAAACTCCAAGCCTTTGGGTTGGATGCCCAAGGAAAATCCAAGTCTTAGGCTTCGTAGATCCCAATATAGTTAAAAGGGTTCATGCTTTATAGGGTGTACACTCTATTTATGTGAAAATGTTGTGCAATTTTGCCTTTGATGCAATGTTTTACTTTCAATGTTTTGCATAGGACGTACGCCAAATATAAGAATAGGAAAAGAAGATAGAGAGAGAGAGAGATGTCCTAAGGGGTCCTAAGACACATAATGCATCCTAGGACCCCTTAGGACCCGTCTCTATATATCTTAGGTTTCATAAGGGTTGTTAACTGATCCTAGGACACATTATTGTTGTGTCCTAAGACCCCATAAGACCCCTTAGGACCCCTTACCATACACTAATGTATGGTAAGGGGTTGTAAGGAGTTGTAAGGGGTCTTAAGGGGTCCTAGGACACATTAATGTTTCTTAGAACCCCTTATGACCCCTTAGGGCCCTTTAGGACCTCAAATATGTATGGTAAGGGGTTGTAAGGTGTCCTAAGGGGTCATCAGGGGTCCTAGGACACATTAATGTGTCATAGGACCCCTTGTGACCCCTTACGACCCTTTAGGACCCAAAAGATGTATGGTAAGGGGTCCTAAGGGGTCATAAGGGGTCCTATGATACAATAATATGACTCTTTATGGCCCCTTAAGACCCCTTATAACTCTTTACCATACATTAATGAATGGAGAGGGGTCCTTAGGGGTCATAAGGGGTCCTAGGATACATTAATGAGTCCTAGGACCCCTCATGACCTCTTAGGACCTTATAGTACCCATAAGATGTATGGTAAGGGGTCCTAGGACACATTAGGACACCTTAGTACCCTTTAGGACCCCTATCTCTACATCTTATGTGAATTAAGAGTTTTTAAGGGGTCCAAGGACACATTACTATGCCATGGGACCCCTTAAGACCCCTTAGGATCCCTTACCAAATACTAATGTGTGGTAAGGAGTCGTAAGGTGTCTTAATGGGTTCTAGGAATTATTAATGTGTCATAGGATCTCTTGTGACCCCTTAGCACCCTTTAGGAACCCTCTCTCTACATATTAGGTTTTTTGAGGGTTGTTAACGGGTCCTAGGACATATTACTGTGTCCTAGGACCCCTTAGGACCCCTTACCATACACTAATGTATAGTAAGGGGCTGTAAGGGATCTTGAGGGGTCCTAGGACACATTAATATGTCATTGAACCCCTTATTACAGCTTAGGACCCTCTAGGACCCCTCTCTTTATATCTCAGGGGTCGTAAGGGTTGTTAAGGGGTCCTTAGACACATTAATGTATCCTAGGAGCCTTTAAGACCCCTTACCATACACTAATGAATGGTAAGGGGTCATAAGGGGTCCTAGTAGGAAACATTAATTTATCCTAATACCTATTATGACCCTTAAGAAGTATGGTAAGGGGTCCTGAGGGGTCATAAGAGGTGTGTCCTAGGACCCCTTATGACTCGTTAGTACCCTTTATGATCCATCTCTCTCTATATCTTAGGTGTTGTAAGGGTTGTGAAGGGGCCCTAGGACACATTATGGTATAGTAGGAACCCTTAAGACCCCTTAGGACCCCTTACCATGCACTAATGTATGGGAAGGGGTCCTAAGGGGTTTTAAGGTGTCTTAAGGTGTCTTAGGACACGTTAATGTGTCCTATACCACCTTATGACCCCTTAGTACCCTTTACATTCCCTCTATCTACATTTTAGGTCTCGTAAGGGTTTTTAATGGGTCCTAGGACACATTACTATGTCCCAAGACCCATTAAGACCCCGTTGGACCCATTACCATACACTAATGTATGGTAAGGGGTAGTAAGGGGTATCAAGGGGTCATATGTCACATTAATGTGTCCTATAACCCCTTATGAACCCTTTGGACCTTTAAGACTCCTAATATGTATGGTAAGGGGTTGTAAGGTGCCATAAGGGGTCATAGGGGGTCCTAGGACACAATAACTTAAGACCTTGTTGGACCCATTACCATACACTAATGTATGGTAAGGGGTCGTAAGGGGTCTCAAGGGGTCATAGGACACATTAATGTGTCTTATAACCCATTATGACCCCCTTTAGACCTTTAAAACTCCTATGATGCATGGTAATGGGTTGTAAGGTGTCATAAGGGGTCCTAGGACACATTAATGTGTCCTAGGATCCCTTATTACCTCCTATGACCCCTCTCTTTACATCTTAGGGGGTTGTAAGGGTCGTTAAGGGGTCCTAGGACACATTAATGTATCCTAGGACCCCTTAGAACCCTTATGACCCCTTACCATACACTAATGAAGGGTAAGGGGTCTTAAGGTGTCATAAGGGGTCTTAAGGGGTCCTAAGACACATTAATGTGTCCTAGGACCCCTTATGACCCCTTAAGACCCTTTATTACAAATCAATAATGCAATGAAAATTATTACAAATCAAAAGACATTAATGTGTCCAAGGACCCCTTATGACCCCTTAAGACCCTTTATTACAAATTTAAACATGCTTCAAGTTAAAACTTAGGAGTAATCAAGTCTAAGATATAACCATTAACTTCTTATTATGTTATCTGACTTTGACCTTTACAGAGCTATTTTTCATTCTGACTAACGGAATATGGTATCTTGTTAAGCAATTTTTTTGTAGTTGTATAATGTATACAAGAACAACTTGAATTTAGATGGGTAGGATAGGGCTCAGAGGCCTAGTTCATGTTATGGTCTCTGATGAATAGGGTTCCTATTTTTTAAATTAGTTTCAAAGGCAATAGCACCAATAGTACAGAATTGTAATGGCAGAGGCTAAAACAACTAGAGGAATGTTCTTAGATATGGTTTAAATGTAAATAATGGTTTAATACCATTTTTTGTAAATGAGGGAATTCCCTCATAATTATATGTAATAGGATGATCTGGACTTTGGTCCCAGGCTAGAATAGAGGTTTTCTTCTCCATTCTTTCCTACTAGTGCCCACAGTGAATGGAGATTCTGTAAACTATAAATTATATTAATAAATATTTAGGCTACGACCTTTTACCGATAAAAAAAAAAAAACTCGCTTACTGCATACAAATAATCACTATGTTCATCCATGGGAGGGGCACAATGGTGATCTGGAGTAACAAGTCCCTAAAAAAACAATTAAAATACATACATGAATATCATTACAAACTATTAAAAGAATAATTAAAATTAAGTAATCTCTTTTATACCTCAGTCAATGCTTCAGAACTTTCTACAGCTGCAACAACCCTAGGATCCAAAGAGTCACGAATAGCAGGAGGAGTATATGGGGTCAACAACTGAAAATGAAACAACAAGAGTATTATGTAGTTATAAAGATTACATATATTTTTACAACCCCACTAATGAATAAATGGTACCTCTATGAAATTTCCAAGGCATCCTTCAGTGTATGGTGTCATTGTCAAGGGCCCAACAATAAACTAATTCACATGTATGGTAAGTTATAAGACAACAATTTATATAATAACACACTACACATGTGTAGTAATTGTAATGTTTTTTAGATATATATACCCGTTGACTCGATGATGTGTTGAAAAAGGCGGGTGAAGGAATATGACCAATGGCATGAACACTTTGAATCTGAATTTTGATCATATTTTTTCACTAATTTAATCATTCATTTATTTATTAATTAAATATAATCAAGTAAATCAAATTAGCATACAAATAAAGATACATCTATCAAAGTGGCACGATCTCCTTCGTTGTGTGGTGTGAACGTAGAGGGT
Source organism: Thuja plicata (assembly GCA_018584345.1). NCBI lineage: Eukaryota > Viridiplantae > Streptophyta > Pinopsida > Cupressales > Cupressaceae > Thuja > Thuja plicata. Next base: position 99,083 of record MU224575.1, read on the forward strand.
GCAAAAGTAAACTAATGCACATGCACAATAAGCTATGAGACAACCATTGATATAATTACATACTACTCACATGTAATAATTGTAATGCTTTATTAGATACATACATGTGGACTTGATGATGTTGTGTAAAAGGGGTCCGAGGGAGCATTGCCACTACCACCGACACTCTGACCCTAAATTTTGATCATAATCATTATATACTAATTTAGTTATTCATTCATTTATAAATTAAATATAATTAAATGAACTTTCAAATATTTACTTGTGTATCAATGTCAAATGTCGCATTGAGAAAATCATCAAGCATCATTCCATCATCATCTCCCTATCTTTCAGCATCACCATATGTGCATAAGGATCCACATGACCAAAAAATATGGGCCCTCGAAGACTGACCATGGTCACTGTCGACTAAGGATGGGCACACTATTTGAGAGTCTGTGTCAGATATCTAATTATTCCTAGTGTGCCTACCTCCACATGTTCCTTCACAATGAAAGGAACACTAACATGCTTGACATTTGGTTTTCCAGTGGACAGCTTAGCTACATTAATGTCACGTTGTTCCCCCGGTCTATCATATGATGACCTCCCGCCTATATTCTAGATAGTCAAAATAATTTGTGACCTCATTAAGGACAACCTCATAATAGAGCTTCCTCAAAAAGTATAAGGGAACCTCATGATTGTTATAAGGAGGGCTATCAAAAACCATCCACCATCTATCCCAAATTTTTTTTATTTCTTTTTGATTGCACCAGTGGATAGGGATTATCCTACTACTAGACTTGAGAATTTCATTTGTTATAGGATCCATAAAGGGATTACAAAGGTCATCTGTTGTTTTTTTCTTTTTTATATCATGGTATGATAATTTATCATCTCGTTTGGTAGACCATAGATTAAGTTGCCCACTAACTGAGCCTATGAGGGTCAAGATTGATTCCAATGATTTTGTAAGTGTTTCCCTTCAAGGATTTGTATCAATAGATTATTTCAATCTCCCAATAAAATCTTCTAATTCATTTTTGTCAGTTTCTATTTGGTTAATTAAATTGTCTTGCATTCTAGGTAGAGGTCTTTGGATTGATGGAGGAGGTTGGGGTTCATTTTCTTCATTCATTTCTTCATGAGGAGAAGGTGGAGGGTTTTCTTGAGGGGGATTATTCCTTCTTGGAAATTAAAACAAAATTTATTTTAAAATCCTAATTAAACTAAAATTTTATTAAAAGAAGCTTTGAAAACAAAATCTGATTACAATCCCAAATTAAACTTAAATTTCAATACAAAAAAGAGGCATAGGCTTTAAATTTATTTACATCTTCCTCATGTGAGACCTTTTTTAGGTGGTGGAGACATTTTTTATGCAATTTGATGAAGACAAGAAGCAAAATCAGCTCCAACAATGAAGTACGCCCTTCTCCAATTGAGAAAACTATGCCACGTCCCAGGTGAATGAGAGTAAATGGCATTTTAAAATTTTGGTTTTTATTTTTAATGTAAAATTTACAAAGGGCACATGTCCTGTTGGGCACACACCCTATGGTTTGAATTTCCCAAGCCTAAGGCTCGGGCATCCAAGCCATAGGGTGTGCACCCTATTTCTTTTGGGAGACCAAAAATAAATTTGGCATCTTTTTGGTCCCCCATCTTTGTGCACTTACCCCATTGCACTTTTGATTTGTAATAATTTTGATTAGGAGTGTGAATCTGTTGATCACCTTTTCACAAATTGTGACTATTCGCATAAGTGTTGGACTTGGCCGGCCAACAAGTTAATGTGGAAAATGCTTTCCCTAATAAATTGATGGATATCCTTACTTGTTGGCCAGGAATGATGGACTTTGGCATGTATGGGAAGATATGGAATATCGCACCTTCCATAATTATATGGGAATTTTGGAAGGAAAGAAACATAAGAATATTCAAGGATAAAAAAATTAGACTTAGATCAAATTTTAAATAAAATTGAAGCTAGTATAGTAGAGGTAGTGAATAAGCGTAACATGGCTGGGAGGAAGGATATGGTTTTCACCCATAAAGATGAGAAATTAAGGAAACTCTGGTATGGGTTAAAAATTCCTCCCTTTGTTGGTCAACGAGGTGTAGACAAGGAAGCTCTGAGATGTAATTGTATATGGAAACCTCCCTTGGATGTATGGTTCAAACTGAACTTTGATGGGGCTTCCAAAGGAAACCCAGGTAGGGCGAGCATAGGGTGTTGCATTCATGACGGGTCAGGAAAATTGATAGCATCCAAAGCCTCCTACTTAGGATTTGCAAGAAATAATGAGGTTGAAGGCAATGCTTTGAAAGAAGGATTATTGTTATGTAAAAGACAAAATTTAGATAATATTGAAATAGAAGGTGACTCTTCATTGATTATAAATGCCATCAGAATAGGGAACACTCAAAATTGGAAACTTAATGGGTTAATTAAGAGAGGAATGAATCTATTGTCATTATTTAAGCAATATATAGCTAATCATATCTATAGGGAAGGTAATCAAATGGTTGATTCTCTTGCTAATAAAGGTGTGGAAGGCAGAAATGAAGAGGTCATAGTTGACTTAAATAAGGGATTACAGACAAAGGAAGTAGTGGGGGGTGTAAGAGAAAATGTATAACTGAACAAATCAAAGGTTGAGTAGGACATGAAAGGTACTTTAACTTTGTAGGACTATAAACTTTTAGAAATTCTTGGCGATTGAATATTAAAGAAGTAGTTATGAAAGGGTAAAAACAAGAAGGAAGAACAAAAGATAGTTCTCTATTTTGAGCATTAGGTGTAAATATAAAACAAATTAATAATTTAAAGTGAAGTTTTTTTAGAAGAGGAAACGATAAAAATGAAGGAGATAAAATGATTCAAATTATGTCTTTACTAATAACTCGGAGGACTTGACCTCACTAGGTTATAAATTGGAGTCTAGCATTAAAATAGGGCAAGGCTATTTACTAGTGGTTCAATGGCTACTGCAATAAAACTTAGATGCTCAACATCTCAGATAGCCTTCGATGGTAAAATCACCATGAAAATAAAAAATAAAAAATGTTAGCAAGTTATGATATAATCGTAACGGTTGTTGTCATTATTTTAGGGAGTAAATTTATTGAGAATGACAATAGCCATCGGGTGAATTCGGATATCCCTTCTATGTTCATAGCCTTGGTCTTACATGCATACCCTGATATACAGGATATTGGAAGGCTATGCAGGAAATTATTCAAAAGGAAATATCTTGTAGATTTGAACAAGGTAATGTTAAGTATAAAAGAAGATTTAACTATCCCTAAACCTAGAGATTACTAGCATTTTATCAGAAATGATAGGGAAACTTCATCTTTTCCTATATTTATGGTTGAGGACAGAAATAGATACATTGAAGAGATGCCAGCTATCAGGAGGAACTTAGGTTTTCTGTTTATTTTTATGCATATTAGGATCACCTGTGAACCAAATTGGTTTGAAAAATTTGTAGTAGAAGATGAAGTGGGACTCAGTGTCCATTGTGATGAAATGTATGAAGAAGATTGATATTAATCAAAGAATCTATAAATTTCATTCCTTTTTAATGATTCTCTCGAGTAACAACTCCAGAAGTTAAAAAGATATGCATTTTCAAATGTAATTAGAAAATATATAATCATATATAAATATACAAATATATAAGATATAAATATATATTAATGTATGTAATCCACTTCATATATTCATATATAGGTATGTCTTCATATATGAGTAAAGAGGTGTATATGGATATATGTTTTCTCCTTATGTGTGGCAATGTTGATAAACCAAAATTCACTTAAAAGCTTAATGAGTCTTTTGGATTGAATGAAGCAAAATATAAAATAGATTGGCAATTAAATATACATAAAGGATGATTAATAAAAACAACAAAAATTAATTTAAGTAATTATGAATCTCTCAGGAACTGTGGTAATCACTTTAGAATAAAGTATATCACATTAAGGGAGAAATCACGACAATAAATTCTGCAGAGATTCGTGTGACAAAATAATAAAATGACATGCCACAATTTCCCATAATCTTTTTAATCATAAATGAAGAGTGCAATAATTAACACATTTAAGACAATTGGTACTCATTACACAATTAATAAAGGCTAAATGTGGCATTATCGAGCTATCGTAGAATAAATAAGAGTATAATCTTTTTGATATTGTAGGATTTTTTATCTCATGTTTACTCAGGGCAGGGTATAGCAAGGCCGAGACTATAGTACTGTGTAGGAATCTCTTCATAGACAAAATCTTAGGAGGCCTGGAAGCGGTTGTTAGTAGTATCAATTTCAGGCAAATGGTACCATGCCCTGAAGACTACATGAAGGAGGCCATAGGGAGTATTGAACATGACCATAAGCTACCACGTAGACCATGTTTAATGTTTAAAGATCCTGAGATCTTTGATAACCATTATGAGGAGATTAAGAAAAATCTTCATTTTTGAATATTATGGAAGCATGTTAGGACCTCATCCGACCCAAACTAGATTTATCATTGCTTTGAAGTGGAAGGCTCTAACTTTCCCCCACCGCCCAATCGGATAAATCTAGAACATCTGCAGAAAGATCCGCCTATCTTCATTAAAAAAGGACGGTTAAGCAAAAGCCCAGGTACAAAAGAAGGTAAGAGGCATGACGAGGATACAAATGATGAAATTTTGATTGTCAAAAAACTTAAGGAGGAGAATGAGACTTCATAGTATGTTTTAATAGTGGTCTCTTAGCAGAATGTACAGGAAGATACACATTATAAAACTACTATACTCTTTTTGATTAAGTATCCTAATTTCAGTTAAGTAGGATTTATGGTGAAAGAGGTGTAATAGAATATGGTGACTCATACATTTATAGGAATAGATGGAAGACATAAAACTTAGAGGAATGTTTATTATACTATAATTAGATATATGATTATGAATTTCTAAATTCTATTATCAATTTTCCATGATAAATGGCGTGTAATGAGAAGATTTACTATTCAGTACCAGGTAGAACATATGAATGAGCATAAATAAATAAATATATATATATATATATCCTGATGTATTTTTCTCAATAGATGTTTAGAAGGATCTAACAAAATATTTAGGTTCATGTATTAAATATGTAATTTAGGAAGAATATAAAACTTGGAAAATTAAGGTTGAGTATAGTATACAGAGTAATGGAAAATGTTTACTAATCCTTTTGAAAATGCAGAGAAACATTTCCTTTTAAGTTGTGCAAAGTATGGATAATAATATATCTATGACAGATATTTATAAAGAATATGACAAAACAGGTAGACTTCTGTATTAAATCTATAATTTAGGAAGAATAGAAAACCTAGATAAAAAAAGGTTAAGTATAGTATACAGAGGAATGGGAACAAGTTTACAAATCCTTATGAAAATGCAGAGTAATATTCCCTTTTAAAGCTCAGTAATTATGGAAATATAGCTATGACAGAAAGAATAAACTTTCATAGGACTCCTATATTTAAAATCTGGAAGAACAGTACTAGATTCCCTACAAATTTATAACACATGTTATTAAAAAAATATATAAATTATTAGACAAAGTGAATACAAACAACTTCAGATGAAGATTATCTTGTTGATCTCTTATCTTGAAGTCAACACATAAGAAGTAGTATGTAACGACTTCAGGTAAGAAATCTCCAAGACAATTTCATGACCATGTTCTAACCCTTACAGGTGCATAAAGATACATATCTTCCTAATATAGGAATAAGTTTTGAGATAAAACAAGTAGAGCATGATAGAAACAATAAGAAATGGAAGAAGTAAGAGGTAAGGCACAAAAGCTGTAACAATAGACTATGGCAGGGTTTTGATGAGTTTATAGCTTCTTACTAATATGGTTTTTGATCTATATGGAATATGTATATACAGGAACACACACACACACACACACACACACACACACACACACACACACACACACACACACACACCTGTGTTTGTGTGTGTGTGTGTGTGTGTGTGTGTGTGTGTGTGTGTATAGATACAGATAGATATATACATATTTATTCTGGTTGGCTCTGGTGACTTCAATGTATAGCTTAGAGCTATAACCTTAAGATGGTTATGCTTATATAAGGTGAGTTATGCAGTAAAGACTTACTCCTCTTCTCTCTGTTTTAGATTATTTGCTTCATTATAACAAATCTTGCTAATGACTTATAAGCAAAGATCTATTACTTAGGAACATATTTCATGTTTGATAGGGGATATACTTGTTGGGATTAATGGGAAGTAGTACTGAGAGGGGAGGGGTGAATCAATACCTCTAAAAACTTTTAACTCTTTTCACCATTCATCATTAGTAATCATTCTTTATTGTATTACCAACCATTACTGTTGTTCTTTCTTATGCATGTAATATTAAATCATAATCTTTAAATGTTTGCAACATTCATAGAAACACTCATGAAAGTAATAAACACATAACACGAGATATGATATCGCAGAAAACTCCTGTTAGGAAGTAAAAACTGCGGTGGGGATGACACCCACAAAACTTCACTATTTGTAGAATGGAAGGGAGCCGGTAAAGGCTTACAATTGATCACTTCTAATGATCTACCCTTTTAGGAGTATTGAAGTGGAGACGTGTTAATATCTACTCTGTTAAGAGCTTTAGCAACACTGATTTAAGTGTGCACTCAGTTAAGAGATTTACATTAGGACTGTTAGGTCCACCTTTCTTGAAAGGATTTTTTAAGTGTACTACACTTGTTAGAATGAGTACATATGTTTGACCTGACTGTATGCAATCTACAATTTCTGATCACAGATCCATTAAATCTCTCATAATAAGAATATCACCTTAAGTGACTGATTAATACCTTTCTCTGCTCGTTGATAGCTCGTGTTCTTGTTCTTGAAACTAATTTGATCCGTTTCTGTCCTTGTGCACGAAATCTCTTGTCTGGTCCTCAGATGCTCTCTGTGGCTAAAATATTCATCGAACAACAACATTTTCACAATAGATTGAGCATCTATTTATAGAATTATTTGACCTATTCTAGAATTACACATTACAATGTTAACTCTTAGATTCAAGGTTTACAACTTGACCTTGATATTTAGTTTGCATGTTTTAAATCAGTAAAACTAATTAAAACAATATTAAATACATTGCTTCCTCTGCACATAATGGATTTAAAAACAAATCAAGAAGTGATATATACAACTTCAGTGTTTTATCTGACATGGAAAGTCAGATCCACTTTTTGCGGGATGTAACTGACTGTCGGTTCTTGGTCATCGGGTAGAACTAAAATTTTGTCGGCATTCCTTTGTTGAAAAGATTGTCAGGTTCCCTTCATCTGTCGGGTTCCTCTCTTTGTTATTCTATTAGTTTGCACTGTTGTTACTCGTCGGGTTCCGTTGACCTTTTTTTCATCGGGTAACATTGAATAGTGTTTATCAGGATGCTTTGAACTTGGCAGTATCGGGTAACCTTGGCGTCGGATAGTGCTGTGCCCAGTCTGTCGATGTAGTGTAAATCGATGGTGTAGATCATGTTTTTCCTTGTGTATATAGATGACAAGATATAATGCGTTCAATCTCCCCCTTTGACATTAGTATCAAAAATTGATATGTGCATAATACTAAAGTGTTTAGTATGTACACCATGTCTATATACTTATCATTATATGACTCCCCCTAACTGTATGCATCAGTATAGTATAAGTATATGTACATGTATACTTGCCTCTGTATGATACATTCCCTGTTCTTTGCTATGTCAATTATTTTACTGTACACATCATTTCCTCCTTTCACTTCCCCCTTCTTTTACTGTGATTGTACATATCACTTCCCCCTTTATTTGATACTCATGACAAAAATCTACAACTTATAGGATGTCAAAAATGTGTAACTTTCAATGTGTCAAGAATATGTGAATGGGTGCTCTTGATGTCTTCAAGAAATTTCTCCCATTTTTCTTTCAGGAGTTCTAGTGCCATGTGCTCTAGCTCTAGCCTTGCATGCATATCATAAATGTTGTCTAGGATAGACATTTCTGGGGTGGAAATTAGTGCTTTTGCCTCTGTCATACGTTTCTGTAGTAGTGTGAGTGTCGGTAAGAGTTGTGCTTGAAGCTCATTTACCTCATCTCTAAACTTTGTCTCTACAATATGTATATCTTGTCTCAATTTCTGAGCCTGTTTGAGTTGCTCATTGTGCAATTTTATTGCCTCTTCACTATTCATGAGACTTTGTGCACTTGTATGAAGATCAACATCTATTTGTGCTATCTTTTTGGTGTAATCCTGTGTGAGTTGATCAAGTGTGCATAATTTCTGTATCAAAGTAATAGCTTCTGTGATTATTGGATCAATTGTGCTAACCAATTCAGAAAGCTTTACCTTCTTCAGTGCCACTTCCTGGCTTACCTTTTCTGCTAGCGTGAACTCATATTTTTTTTCAAGTCTTTCTTCCATGACCTTATAATTATCTATGTTCAGATATGTTATTGCATCTGTGAGTACCACTAATTGATCAAGCATTGTGACTGTTTGATCAACATCTACATCTGGTACTATTTGTTGAAGTATACCTCTTGCTACTTCAAGTAACTTTGCCTCTTTTGTGATTTTTCTTAGTTTTTATTGCATTGCATTCCTCTCATAGAGTCTTGCATACTTGGTCAATTCAGTTGGATCCAATGTCCTGGGATCACAAACTGGAATCTCAATGATTTCATCCAGAGTTACTAGGTTCTTATGCTTGCTCTTCTTCTTCTTTGAGACTTGTGGGGATGTAGATGTATGAACTACCATTGCTAGTTCATTTTTCCTCTCTAAAGTGCTTGGTGACGGCTTTGTTGATGATTCTTCTTGTGTTTTCTACTCGGGGTGCACCTATCAGTTTTGTGAAGACGTCTCTCCATCAACGTTGGGTGACTCTATAGTTTTTTCTTCTATTTTCTTCTCTAGCTCATGTTTCTTTGCTTCTTCACCTTTTTCTTTCTACGTGTCCTCTTCTACCTTTTGTGTTTCTTCTTTGATTTGATTAGTAGACTTATCTTTCTGATCATCAGTTGCAGCTTGCTTTGCAGTTGTGTCCTTTGTATCATATGTGGTGTCTTTTTCTTTTGCATCACCCTTGTCCTCAGATGTGCTTGTGTCCTCTGCAGTAGATCCATCATTACCCTCTAGTATATTGATTGCCTTCATTAATACAGGAATATTTCTTTGTGTGCTAGCTTGGGCTTTATCTAGAGTGGTGTCCTACTCATCGGTTTGATATTTTTGAGCAGTGACATCCTCATCTTTTTGTACTTGCTCTGTAGGGTCTGGTTCTATTATGTCCATGACTGAAGTGTCCTACCATGTCTCATCAACAACATTCATTTCTTTGTCCCTTGATGTCTTCAATTCTTGTTTCCTTCCCTGATCCTTAAGTGTTATGAATATTACATCATCTTTCTTATGTGGATATTTATCAAAGTTATAATTGGTGATGTCTTGAATGTCAAGATCATCCATTACCTTGTCCAAATCTATTGGATCCATATCTTCAACATTGTCCAAAGCAATGTGCTGAGGACTTGCCTTGTCTTTATCCTCCTCTCTATGAGGTGTGTCAGTGAGAAGTAATTATTCCTCATGACTTTTTGACTCTACTGGCAGATCTAGGAGTTGTCTCCATTTAGTCTCAGTCATTATGTCTAGCTCTATGAACTTATCCTCTAGCACTTTGTAAGCCCTTACCTTGGCTACAAATTTTCCATAGTGCTTCTTCATAATTTCTTTGATTTCTTCAACCTTAGATTCAGGAGGCATAAGTGTAAAAAGTACCCTCTCCCTTGCTTCTCTTTTGGTCTATAGAGCATATGACCATTGTTGAGATATTTTCTTACCTGGCTCCTTGGGTATTTGGTTGATAAATTTAGTTGGTACGTATTTGTACTTGACCATTGCCCTTAGTATGACATCTTGTATCTTATTTTGGTCCTCTGGTTTGAGTGTATCCCATTGTCTAATTTTCTTGTCATGCATTGTGCCAGATGTAGCAATAGATTCAGCAGCCTCATCAATTATTAGAATTCTATAATTCTTCTTTTTCACATCAAGCTCACCATCTTTTGTGTCTTCTATGTCAGGTTTTGTCCTAACAAATCTTTTTCTCCTCTTTGTAGGTGTTGTCTTCAGAGTTTGCTGCTTTGTTTGCTTTGCCGACTGCTTCCTCTTATAGGTCCTTACTTGACCTTTCTTAAGAGGTGTGGTATCGGTCTTAGTAGTTTGAATCCTTATCCTCTGCTTCTTTGTAGGAGGTGGAGGTGTGTCTGATTTAGTTTCCTCAGAGTCTGATCTTTTTTCATCCCGCCCTTCACCGATGGTACCCTGTTCATCGGATTTCTCAGTTTGTTTTTGTTCCTCCTCATTTACTGATAGAATCTTTTTAAGATTCTTGACCATCTTATTCTTCTTGTTGACAATATTTTTAATTTCTAGGCCTCTTTTTATCTTAGACCTAGCCTCTTCATAGGTTCCAAACCTTGGTTGTTTGCTGACAATGGGCTCATTGTTCAATGCATCAATAGTATTGGTTGCTTGATCTATGTTAATTTCATATTATCCAGTGGTGCTAACCAAGCTGTCCTTGGTACAACCAGTTTTATGTGGGTGAAATCTATATCCACCATAAAACATATTTCATCCCTATATTTTTCTATCAGTTGCTCAGGGATCCTTCTTCTTTCCATCATCTTTTCCTTGAATTCAAGGAAGTATGCAGTCATAACAAATTCAAAATTAACTCCTAGTGACTTAATTAGCTCACTAATATGTAGTGTTACTAGCTTTGTAGAGTCCCATTTCACTTTTCCTATTGAAGGAAAGTATTCTTGAAAGTAGAAAAATATGCACATGATAAGTGAGCCAAACTTACATGTGTTAGTCTTTGCATACCTGATTGTGTTCATGTTCTCATCAAGTTGTTTCAATAGGATCTCACATAGATCCATCTGTATGCCCTTGGTCACTATTTTGTAAGATGTTATTACTGATGTTGATGATATGCTATTTAGCCTGCTTGCCCAAAGATCTTGTACCCAATCACACATGCACCGAATCTCAGTTCTTCATCGGTGATGGTGTTCACTTTCAGACCTCTGTTATCCCATTCAGCTTTTGTAAGATTTTCAACTTCTGGCCTGGAAGGATGCTTGTGAGCCTTAGGCTTGTCATTTATTGGCTAACCAGTGACAAAATTAAGGACATCCTTAGTGATTTGTTTGGGTTGATCCAACCACAACTTTTGGTCATGCATTCTGCTAAGTACCAACCTGATCCAGTCGGTCTTGAAGTCCCTCAGGAAATGTAGGGCATTGGTTATCCCTTTAACTTCTAAGTGTTTTTGCTCTTCCTTCAGGTTTCCTTCTGCATCAAAAAACTTTTTGTAAGCTTCATCCATCTCCAGATCACCTATTTCAGCGATCTTGCAGTGAATGTAGGACCTTACGCTCTCTATTAGCAAAACCTTAGGTGAAATCTTAGAAAACATGCCAGTTTCATCGGGTTGCAATGCAATCTCTAGGCATATCTTGTATTTGGGTTCTACATAGGTGCTATTCTTGATTAACCTAACCACATTCTTCTTATCACTCTTGATCTTAGCGGTTCTTGAGGTGGTTGCCATCATTTTTCAAGTTTTAGGGCTTTCTTGAAATTTAGGGCTTTCTTGAAAAATAATAACAGAGTTCTTTCGATGCCCTTGGTACTTACTTCGATCCATGATAATGGTGAATGATCTGTTTGTTGTGTTCTTGGATCGAGTTGGGGTCGATCTGCTAAATGCTCTTCAATCGCTCTATTTTTTGCTCTGCTTTCTCTTCAAATCGCGGGTGCAAAATGAAGTGCTCCCATCGACTATTTATAGAATTTTGCCCTAAGTCTGTCATAAATGCTCAATGACTTGTCGGGACATGAAGACAGAGTCCGTTGGGAAGACTTTCAAAATCATCGTCGGTGTTGTCAGGATGCTCGGGATAGCTGTTAACAATTTTTCTTTTACCGATGGATATCGATATTTTGTCATGAAAAATTTGTAACTTTGCTTTATTACCGATGGGTGTCAAGTTACATTAGCAACTTATCCATTTTATGTGTTGACCGATAATTTATGGTAAGTGTAAACATCTCATCCATTATGTTCACCGATGATTTTTGGTATGTGTATACCGACGGGATTGTTTTATCAGAAATGTAACAAGTAACATATTATATATCTTTATTCATGCAGATTTTGAATATTTATCAATTGTATAATGTAATCGATGCAAAATATGACTTGGTGTAGTGCATTTCCATACTTACTTATTCAGCTTAAGTAGGGATGGTGATGTCACCAGATCCATTGGATCGGCTGTCACCATTTGCATTGCTTGGTCCAGCTTCATCATTGCTTGAAGCTTTTCTCCACATTTTGTCTCTAGCCCTCCAGATATCTTCAATGGTGTTTCCATTGGGATATGTGCTTGTCTTTGTCATTCGGTCTTTGCAATCTTTCTTGAGATGAAAAACTTTGTGATAGTGTAAGCATGCCATTCTGGGGTTTGACTAGCCTCTAGACCTTTTGGTCCATGCCCTCATGTAGTTTGTAGCAACGTGACCATATCTACCACATGTTGTATAGTTTTTCCAAGCATTGTAGTCCCATACATATTGATTACCAATTTTCTTTGGTTGATAGGGAGTTTCTTGACCTTTAGGCTTCCATGCTTGCCTTTTCTTTTTCCAGCATCCAAGACTTGTGTGCCCATTCATCTTGCATGTAGGACAGTATTTGTCCATGTAGGTTTCCTTCTTCGGTTTATCCATCTTAGACTTACATTCATATGCTTTATGTCCTTTCTTGTTACATTTATAATAGAATCCTATGAATGAAGATGTAGATTTAGGAATACCTTTCATTTTGCCTCTACACACATTTGATGTGTGCCCTTTCTTTCCATAGTGCTTGCATGTCAGCTTTCTTGGTCTTGGATTTTTATAGACATTCTTTGGATTGGCTTGAGTTGATGATTCTCCATTTTTGGTAAAGCCTAAACCGTTGTTATTTTTGACTCTTCGTTGTCCTTCAATAAAATCATCCATTCTTTTATTGCTTTCTTTAGCCTTTCTGATAACTTCATTATGCTGTTGCTGAATTCTAACCTCATACTTTAGTTTTTCATTTTCTTCTCTTAGTTCACCGATAGCCTGTACTCTTTCAATAAGTTCTATATTCATTCCATTTTCTTCTTGACTCATAAGAATAATCTGATTTGTAATCTCATGGTGATGCTCAACATGTCTTTGAATTTCTAACTCCTTCTCTTGTAGTTTCTCTGTAATCTTCCTTCTGTCATCAATAGCAAGTGTTCTTTCTGTTTCAGCTTGTCTAGCAGAACTCATTACATCAATCATTCTTACCATTTGTGTCTCTTGACCGATTTGCAACATCTTTATTTTCTCTGTTAGATGCTGATTGATCTCCTTCAGATTTGTGATGTTCTCTTCTATTGTGTCTGATGCAATACTTGTATTTGATCCTGAAGATTCAAAGAAATTTGGAATCTCTTCTTCTTGATAATCTTTTTCATTCTTCCAAGTTTCCATACCTTTTCTCTCATCCAACAGCTCTCTCATCTTGACTCTCGCTTCTTTATACTATTCATAGAACATCTATATCTCAAGATTTTTATTCTCAATATTCTTATCAAGTTTGTACTTCTCCATTGTATGATCTTTTCTCTTAAGCCTTTAAGCTTTTCAAAGGAGAGACTTAGCTCTGATACCAATTATTGGGATTAATGGGAAGTAGTACTAAGAGGGGAGGGGTGAATCAGTACCTCTAAAAACTTTTAACTCTTTTCACCATTCATCATTAGTAATCATTCTTTACTGTATTACCAACCATTATTGTTGTGCTTTCTTATGCATGTAATATTAAATCATAATATTTAATTGTTTGTAACATTCATACAAACATTCATGAAATTAATAAACACATAACACGAGATATGATATCGCAGAAAACTCCTATTAGGAAGTAAAAACTATGGTGGGGATGACACCCACAAAACTTCACTATCTGTAGAATGGAAGGGAGTCGGTAAAGGCTTACAATTGATCACTTCTGATGATCTACCCTGTTAGGAGTATTAAAGTGGAGACCTATTAATATATACTCTTTAAAGAGCTTTAGCAACACTGATTTAAGTGTGCACTTAGTTAAGATATTTACAATAGGACTGTTAGGTCCACCTTTATTGAAAGGATTTCTTAAGTGTACTACACTTGTTAGAATGAGTACATATGTTTGACCTGACTGTATGCAATCTACAATTTCTTATCACAGATCCATTAAAGCTCTCATAATAAGAATATCACCTTAAGTGACTAATTAATACCTTTCTCTGCTCGTCGGTAGCTTGTGTTCTTGTTCTTGAAACTGATTTGATCCGTTTCTGTCCTTGTGCATGAAATCTCTTGTTTGGTCCTTAGATGCTCTCTGTCGCTAGAATCTTCATCGAACAACAATATGTTCACAATATATTGAGAATATATTTATAAAAGTATTTAACCTATTCTAGAATCACGCATTACAATGTAAACTCTTAGATCCAAGGTTTACAACTTGACCTTGATCTTTAGTTTGCATGTTTTAAATCAGTAAAACTAATTAAAACAATATTAAATACATTGCTTCCTCCACACATAATGGATTTAAAAAAAAATCAAGAAGCTATATATACAACTTCAGTATTTTATCTGACGTGGAAAGTCAGATCCACTTTTTGCGGGATGTAACTAACTGTCAGTTCTTGGTCGTCGGGTTGAACTGAAAGTCTGTCGGCGTTCCTTTGTTGAACTGATTGTCAGGTTTCCTTCATCTATCGGGTTCCTCTCTTTTCTGTTCTGTTGGGTTGCACTGTTGTTACTCATAAGGTTCCTTTGACCTTTTTGTCATTGGGTAACACTGAATAGTGTTTGTCAGGATGCTTTGAACTTTGCAGTATCAGGTAACCTTGGCGTCGGGTAGTGATGTGCCCTGTTTGTCGGTGTAGTGAAAACCGATGGTGTAGATCATGTTTTTCCTTGTGTATACTAATGGAAAAATATAATGCCTTCAATATTGTCTGATAATTATAGTTTTATGAATGTATGATCTGGGCAAGATAGAGAACGTTTCAATCAAAGTTGATGTGGAAAGGGCCTTTCCTATTTAAGATTTGTAAATTTTAGTATTTTTGGATAGTTTACTATTTTTGGATTAAGAGTAAACTTAGTTTGATTAAGTTAACATACCTATGCATATAGTTAAAAGTGTTATCCTCACTCGAGTATGGTGAAATAAATTTAGTCATTCAATAAAAGGTAACTAACTATTCGTTTCCTATGTTTCTTAGAAATGACATTCAGTATTATTCTTCTTAAGTAGATTAAACATGCTTTAAATTTAAACATGCTTCAAGTTAAAACTTAGGAGTAATCAAGTCTAAGATATAACCATTAACTTCTTATTACGTTATCTGACTTTGACCTTTACAGAGCTGTTTTTCATAAGGACTAACAAAATATGGTATCTTGTTAAGCAATTTTTATGTAGTTGTATAATGTATACAAGAACAACTTAAACTCGGATGGGTAGGACAGGGCTCAGAGGCCTAGTTCGTGGTATGGTCTCTGATGAATAGGGTTCCCATTTTTTAAATTAGTTTCAAAGGCAATAGCACCAATAGTACAGAATTGTAATGGCAGAGGCTAAAACAACTAGAGGAATGTTCTTAGATATGGTTTCAATGTAAATAATGGTTTAATACCATTTTTTTTTGTAAATGAGGGGATGCCCTCATAATTATATGTAATATGATGATCTGGACTTTGGTCCCAGGTTAGAATGGAGGTTTTCTTCTCCATTCTTTCCTACCAGTGCCTACAGTGAATGGAGATTCTGTAAACTATAAATTATATTAATAAATATTTTGGCTACGGCCTTTTACTGATAAAAAATAAACTCGCTTACTGCATACAAATAATCATTATGTTCATCCATGGGAGGGGCACACTGGTGATCTGAAGTAACAAGTCCCTAAAACAACAATTAAAATAATAATTAAAATACATACATGAATATCATTACAATTTTCAATACAAACTATTAAAAGAATAATTAAAATTAAGTAATCTCTTTCATACCTCGGTCAATGCTTCTGAACTTTCTACAGTTGCAGCGACCCCACGATCCAAAGAGTCATGAATAGTAGGAGGAGTATATGGGGTCAACAACTGCAAATGAAACAACAAGAGTATTATGTAGTTATAAAGAATACATATATTTTTTACAACCCCACTAATGAATAAATGGTACCTCTATGAAATTTCCAAGGCATCCTTCAATGTGTGGTGTCATTGTCAAGGGTCCAACAGTAAACTAATTCACATGTATGGTAAGTTATAAACAACCATTTATATAATAACGTACTACTCATGTGTAATAATTTCAATGTTTTTTTAGATATATATACCCGTGGACTCGATGATGTGTTGACAAAGGCGGGTGAAGGAATATGACCACCGGCATGAACATTTTGACTCTGAATTTTGATCATAATGTTTTTACTAATTTAATCATTCATTCATTTATTAATTAAATATAATCAAGTAAATCAAATTAGCATACAAATAAAGATACCTATGTCAAAGTGGCACAATCTCCTTCATTGTGTGGTGTGAACGTCGAGGGTGCAAAAGTAAACTAATGCACATGCACAATAAGCTATGAGACAACCATTGATATTACGTACTACTCACATGTAATAATTGTAATGATTTATTAGATAAATACATGTGGACTTGATGATATCGTGTAAAAGGGGTCTGAGGGAGCACTACCACTACCACCGACACTCTGACCCTAAATTTTGATCATAATCATTAGATACTAATTTATTTATTCATTCATTTATAAATTAAATATAATTAAATGAACTTTCAAATATTTACCGGTGTATCAATGTCAAATGTCGCATTGAGAAAATCATCAAGCATCAGTCCATCATCATCTCCCTATCTGTCAGCATCACCATATGTGCATAAGGATCCACATGACCAACAAATATGGGCCCTCGAAGACTGAACATGCTCACCATCGACTAAGGATGGGCACACTATATGAGAGTCTGTGTCAGATACCTAATCATTCCTAGTGTGCCTACCTCCACATGTTCCTTCACAACGGAAGGAACACTAACATGCTCGACATTTGGTTTTCCAGTGGACACCTTAGCTACATTATGTTAGGAATAAGGTGTCTCAACCTTGGATAATTCCTATTCTTATTATTTGTTTTGTAAAATGTATTTCTTGCAAATAATGTTGATGTGTCGGCATCTTGAATTGTGTGTAAGGAGATCATGG
>MU224575.1:117056-129668 GCA_018584345.1 Thuja plicata
TTGCAATATCTTTGTTAAAGTAGTTAACGAATCTGTTCAGTTGTAAGGATTTAAAAGAATTTGCATAATACTTTCCTATAGAGATTAGCGTAGGAAGCTGTTTCCGCACCTGAGTTTCCTTACACATTAATGTCACGTTGTGCCCCCGGTCTATCATATGATGACCTCCCGCCTATATTCTAGATAGTCAAAATAATTTGTGACCTCATTAAGGACAACCTCATAATAGAGCTTTCTCAAAAATTATAAGGGAACCTCATGATTGTTATAAGGAGGGGTATCAAAATCCATCCACCATCCATCCCAAAATATTTTTATTTCTTCTTGATTGCACCAGTGGATAGGGATTATCCTACTACTAGACTTGAGAATTTCATTTTTTATAGGATCCGTAAAGGGCTTACAAAGGTCATCTATTGTTGTTGTTGTTTTTTTTTTTTTTTTTTTTATATATCATGGTATGATAATTTATCATCTCATTTGGTAGACCATAGATTAAGTTGCCCACTAACTGAGAATATGAGGGTCAAGATTGATTCCAATGATTTTGTAAGTGTTTCCCTTCTAGGATTTGTATCAATTGATTGTTTCAATCTCCCAATAAAAGCTTCTAATTCATTTTTCTCAGTTTCTATTTCGTTAATTAAATTGTCTTGCATTCTAGGTAGACATCTTTGGATTGATGGAGGAGGTTGGGGTTCATTTTATTCATTCATTTCTTCATGAGGAGAAGGTGGAGGGTTTGGTTGAGGGTTTTCTTGAGGGGGATTATTCCTTGGAAATTAAAACAAAATATATTTTAAAATCCTAACTAAACTAAAATTTATTAAAAGAAACTTTGAGAACAAAATCTGATTACAAACCCAAATTAAACTTAAATTTCAATACAAAAAAGAGGCACAAGCTTTAAATTTATTTACATATTCCTCATGTGAGACCTTTTTTAGGTGGTGGAGACATTTTTTATGCAATTTGATGAAGCGAAGAATAAAAATCATCTCCAACAATGAAGTACGCCCTTCTCCAATTGAGAAAACTATGCCAGCTCACGGGTGAATGAGAGTAAATGACATTTTAAAATATTGGTTTTTATTTTTACTGTAAAATTTACACAGGGCGTATGTCCTATAGGGCGCACACCCTATGGTTTGAATTTCCCAAGTCTAAGGCTCGGGCATCCAAGCCATAGGGTGTGCACCCTATTGTTTTTGTGGAACCAAAAAGAAATTTGGCATCTTTTTGGTCCCCCATCTTTGTGCACTTACCCCATTGCACTTTTGATTTGTAATAATTTTGATTAGCTCTTTCATTGTTGTTATATCTTCTTCCATAATAGCCTCTACCTCATCCACTATTGTTCTCTTCGATTTCATAGTCTCTTCTTCTAAATTTTCCTAATGGTTCAAAGTTTTTATGTTTATTTTTGAAATGATTACCTTTGATTGAAATGCTTGTTCAATAGATGTTTTAGTGGATTGATTTATATTTTTCTCATATTTGAAGAGACCCCATGAGTTCATTTACTTATAATGACTTTAGATCCTTTGATTCTTCAATATCTATTACAATAGGATCAAATTTTAAAGGCAAACTTCTTAACAAATTCTCTACCATTTTATGATCTGTTAGGTTATCTCTATAAGATCTAATCTGATTTACTAAACCCATAACTAGAGTAAAGAACATTCAAAATATTTCATGAAAATATTTTCAAAATCTATTCTAAGCATTTGTAATTTGTCTCTTTTTACCTTATTTGCTCGTTGGTATGCATTTTCCAGAAGATCCCAAGCTTGCTTTGATTTTTTTGTGGCAAAAATTCATGAGAATATTGTCTTGTGTATTGCTTGTTGAATGATGAAGAGGGATTTTTCTTCTTTAATTTGATCTTGTTTTGCTTATATTGAAGAGGAAATCACTTGTACAGTTGCAGGTCCTTAATACCCTTTCTAAACTAAATCACACCAATCTTGAGAAATGAACAATGTTACCATTTCGATGCTCTAAAAATTAGTGTTTTCTCCTCTGAACAAAGGAATGCGAGGTAGTGAAAAATTCAAATGATTGCTAACAGTTACCATATTAAAAAAAATAAAAATTATTGTACTTATCTCTCTTTTACATTGCCCAAATTCGCTTCTTCAAACAATTATTTTTCATTGACAACTTTGCTTTTGAAATACAAAATTTTACAAAAGTCGCCTTCTCCTTATTATAGCTTCTCCTTCACGTTGCAACTGTTATTGTTTTGCACAAAATAAACTCTGCACCAAGACCACGCTCTGATACCAATTGTTGGATCTAAAAGAGATTGAAGTATAAAGGAAAATAACAAAGAAAATCATACAAAATAGAGCATAGAAAAAAAAGTACGCACTAAAATGGATTGTTGCAACAATAATTCTATTATTAAACTTAATGTAGATTACAAATATAGACACATACAAAGTTCCACAAAGATCCCTTTTGTACCTATTCTAATGATAATATCAAGATATTACATTGGCCCTTGTTTTACATTAATAGAAGTGTAAAAAACTTGGAGTGCACAACAAGTCTTAAATCAGATTATATTCAGTGATGGAGACAAGTATCCAGTTTATAAAATGGTAGTAGACAACTAGTAGAAGTTTTCAGTAGTGGTTATAATCAGGTCGGTGCTCCTAAGTATTACACTATCATATTTTATAGAGCGTTCCCACATTAGTCCACATATACCCATATTTATCTTGTTATTCCATTCAACTACCCCTTCTCATTAGGAAGAACATGGACACATAAGAAAAGTTTTAAGGTTTTAGAAACAAACTCATATCCCAAACTGTCGTTTCAAAATACCCAAAGATCATTATGTGCATACAGCAACTACTCACGACTCTTTCAAGAAAGACCGTTAAAATAACAAATCTTCTCTAGAACTAGCAATTGCACCTTGGTGTGCAATGGGTACGCCGAATAAGTATTGAAGGTCAATTTGAAAGAAGTTTAGTATATTTGTGCATACATTTATACAATGCATGAGGAAAATTGATTGGGATGATGTTAATTGTTGCAACAAAAGTATCAATAGAAGTGATAGCTTCAAATCATTAAGCATCAAAACACAATTAAAATAATCTTTATTTCCCTACCGCTTCTCTATTCCTCTCTATTTTCTCCCTTTCTATTTCTAGCTCTCTCTATATATATCACAAATAATATTAACATTAATTGAAAGATAACCTTGAAATATAAAAAATTTAAAAGTATTATAAAATTAAGTGTAGTATAATTAAATTCTTAAATAAATAAAATTAAGAAACTCAATATTACAATATAACAAAGTATTATAATAATTTTACAAATTTTAAATAAAGGAAATTTTAAAAATTAAAATGGTTCTTCCAATAAAATATTATTTAAAAAAAAAACTATATTAAAATTGTTAGTGCAAACATTTTAACTTCAAAATTAAAATTGACAAGTAAACTCAAATTTAAAAAGTTAAAAATCAAATGAAATCTTAAGAAAAAATTAATTTATTTTTATATTGATTATGATTATGTAAGTGTTTTTTCATTTCTTGATATTGTTGATTGTAAAGTTTCCTGTTTTCAATGTAAAATATAATTGAAATTATATTTTTTTAAACTTATTATAGATTATAGAAATATATTATCTTTAACCAATTATTCATCAAATAAAATAATTGAATTAATTTTTTTTTCAATAATTAAAATTATTTTTTGTAATATAAAATTTCTTTAAGGTTAATTTTACTATATTATGTATAAAAAATTCTTTATAATAAAAAATAAAAATAAATGTATTTAATTATGTTTTAATCATAAGTTATTCAATATTTTTATATTTAATTATTACAATATCTTATATAAATTAAAAAAACTCATGTTTAAATTTTATTTAAATATATTACATTTAAAAAATCTTTTATAAATTATAAATAATATAAATGTATGTAATATTTTTACCTACCAAAAAAATGTATGTAATATTTTAATTAGTTATTTAAAATGTATGTAATATTTTAATTAGTTATTCAAATTATTTTAGGTAATTTTAATTTTTTTTGGCAAAATTTCAAAGTTTGAGTTTTATATTGAATATAAACTATTATTATATGTAAAAAATGCATTAGAATTAATTATGATACAAACAATAAACAAAATTTTAAAAAGTTGATTTCGAAGTCTATGTTTAAATTGTTGGCAATATTTTCAACTGGAGCCAAGACATGTGTGATTTTAATACTGACATGATAATTCTTTTAACCATTTAGAAAGCAATCGACTTACCTAGGACAAACAATTTTCACCTAGGATAGGAGGCATGTAAATAAGCGAGATGCAAAGAAAATATACGTGAAAAATGAGCAAATGAGTGCAGATAGGGAAAGTGACGATTGCACAATCCAATGACAGGTAGGAGGGGAACATTAAATTTGAAATTCAAAATGGAATGAAGTAGGGTGTAACACTACTAATGTAAAAGATATTTTTTTTACTTTTTCGTAAGAAGCAACATTTTAAGTTATCTTTAATAACATTACCTTATAACATGGAAAGTATAGAATGCAATCAATGTTGAGTGATTTGACTTGCCAACAATATGAAGTGTTTGCAGAGCTGCTAATTACAATAATTTACAACAAATTGAGCTATTTTGTGCATCTGCATTGTCAAACAAGTGACATGTTTTAGAATAAACAATGGCGAGTAGATCTGTACATTGGAGTCATCTTTGGAGAGAGCAACAACTTGTTTAAATGCATAGAATAAGATGGTCCCTGTGAGAAAAAAAGATGTTGTAAGTACACGAAGAATTATATGGGTGGCAATTGTTAGAAGATTATATTGATTCTTAATTGAACAACACAGAGAAAAAAGTTAATGAAATATATGTAGTGTTTTAAATATCTTAAAATTCAAAAATTTTAGTGATCTTTGTAGAATTAGGAGTTTAGTTAATTTACATAGCATACTTGGAATGGTTGCAATTAATTTGTATTTTTTGAAGAATTTTCATTTGATAATACTATCAAGTGTGCCTCCTCTTCTTTTTGTCGAAAAAAACATACATGCTTTGTTGTATGCATGCATATCTTTCAAAAGTGAAGGCAGGGTGAATGCAAAGGCCTGCAAGCTCACGAACTCTTAAAATAGTTGTGAATGTCAACCCTTGTCGTTCAATGTTTCCAATGTCGACTATTGCTTTATGAAGTTTAAGGCCCATGCCATTTTTAGTGGTATTTGATGGTAGTTATCATGACTATTTGGGGTTACATGGATATTTTTTTGTTGTTGTGGCCCCAAGTTGGACCTATGTAGTTTCTAAACCGAAGAACAACAAATAAGGAAAATTGAGGTGGTTTCTCACCATCATTGTATATAATTTCTTTGACCTATCTAAGTGCACCATTGATAAGGCATGTATCTAACTAAATATTTGTACATAACATAACTTCCATGGCAATACATAAGAGGATATGAGATTGAAGTTGTTCTTCATCTGGATTTGAGCATGGTAATCCTTTAAGTTGTTCTGCAGTGGATAGGGAAACTGGCTTTGCTAAAGACAACAACATGCATTTGTTATGGACCGACACCATCTAATTTATTGCAAAAAGGTGTATGGAAATTGTGAAAATATTTTTTTCTTTAGAGGTAAGTGTGGAACTTGATTGTGACATCAGAAGTTGCCAACCTTTAATTGTAGGTTTTGCATTGCATAAATTTGATAGAAGTGGACAAAATTCTATTTGGGCAGGTTTGTCCCCAATTTGACGTATTATTTTGTTGAGTGTTATAACTACTGTGAAACTACACCATAGAGTTACCCCATAGGAATTTGATGCATACATTAGAATGTCTATGATTGGCGATAGCTGGCCCAAGTTACCAAAGGGCATGATTGAGTGTCTGGTAAATGGGACATGGTTGTTGGTGGGGAATACTTCTCACAACCTAATATAAATTCTTTCTAGCAACTTTGAACCAATAAAGCTCATTTTATCTATTAGAATGTAGCGAATTAAATACATGCTTTCTTGGAAGGTTGCAAGTGTTTGTCCTTGTAGGGGTACAATTTCTTTGATTGGTATTCAGAGAGAAGAATGAATTTTTGATGCCTGAGTGTTGAATGATGTGCACCCGTATGGTATTAGATGAGACTTCCCTATGCCTGCAGTTCCTTGGACAATGAATTTTAGCGTTGGTTGTAGAGTGATGTTATGGAGATGTGAAACAACTTAGCATATCCTTTTTTCGTTGGATAATTAGGTTATTGTGGCTACATGTCAAATTGGAACATGGAGGGCTTCGCATGTTTAGCGATTTGTGTATGAAAGTAGTAGCTATTATGTTTAAGCAATATTGAACTCTCCCCAATTATGGTTCAAGTCAAAGTCATGATGGCCAAGCGTATCAAGTTCATTTAGGTGGATAAGAAGGCCTAAGTATAAACCAAATAAAACCTACATTCATCGGGGAAATTATCTTCACCAAGGAAATTATCTTGCATTGTATCTGCAGTGCTTGTTGAGTTGGCATCATCACTTTCTTATGTTGGTTTGAAAGGTGTACATCGCACATGTCATTTATGCTAGTTGCTTGACAAGTCCTATTATGTTATAATTTCATCAGGCGATGAATCAAAATCCATTTGAATGTTGTGAAATGACTTGTATAGAAGCAACCCACTCAAGCAAAAGGACTCAAAACAATAGTCCTCCTATGCATGGATGGTTGTATAACTAGAATGCTATTTTAGATTAAAAAATTGTATACTTATAACTAAATTTAAATTATAAAAATTCTAATAAAAAAAATCGTATAAAAACTTAATCTTAAATCTAATTCTTAATCTTAAACTCGTCATTAAAATTATTATTTTAATTAAATGGATCATGAGAATAAGAATAACTTAATTTATTTAAAATATTTATTAATATTAATTAATTATAATTTTAATCATATAATTAAATTATAATTATATTGTAATATAAAACATAGAATAAAAACGTGCATGTATAACCTTTAAATTATTTATTGTTATATTGAAAATTATTTATTATATATGTATGAATTATTATCGTTAATCATATATTGGTTATTATTATATTAATATTATAACATTATTACTATTATTTAAATAATATAATAATATATTATTACTTATATTAAATTAAAATTATACTATATTAAAAATTATTTATATTAAATTATATTTTTAAAGTATCTTACTATATTAATATTATTATTTTTTGACTTGGGA
The DNA here is from genome assembly GCA_018584345.1 of Thuja plicata. Lineage (NCBI taxonomy): Eukaryota > Viridiplantae > Streptophyta > Pinopsida > Cupressales > Cupressaceae > Thuja > Thuja plicata. The sequence continues at coordinate 124,329 of MU224575.1, forward strand.
TTGAATCATGTATCTTTTAATATTATTATTATTATTTTAGTTGTATTATAATAATATTATACCTATATAATGCAATCTATCAATAATCAAGAAGGCAAGCAAGCATATCTTAAGGGCTGGATGGAGCGCAACGGCCTCCAACGACTATGAAGGCAATAGCTATGGTGGAAGAAATTTTTGGAGAAACCAGTCGGCTCAAGGCAGGATACAGAGGGATTCTCGTTGGGGATCACATTCCAAACAAATGACTCACAATAGTTTCTTTTGGAGACAGAATTGAATCAACAGCTTGGAGGGCTTTCGGAGTAATGATGAGCATCGGAGAAGGCCTAACACTGGTTTCCACAGAACTTTCAATCTCCAGGCCCAAAATGATTCCATGAAGCATAGAATCAATAAAAATGTTGAATGGAGACCACCCAGACAAGATCCGACCCGAAACTCTAATAGAGGAAGGAATGGTGAGAATCGGGAGAATGTGATGCATTCAACCTGGCGGTCGACTAGATCTTTGCTGCAACCTCACAAGTTCAGCTTCAAGCAGATAGAAGATAAGTTCTGGCGTCCTAAAGATTTGGAGACAGTCCCCCAAAGCACATGTGGTTTCTCCAGCTCCACGAGAAGTCATTAAGGTAGATATCACTATCACTGTAAGAGCCTCTTCATTATTGATTGAGAATAAGAAATGGGAGGAATCTGTTATTAGATTACAAGATATAGATTTTTTCATGAAATGGTTAGGTCCATGGCCATCCTTACAAAAGATTCAAACCTAGATAGAGGCTAACTGGGGGAGGGATTTGAAATCAAAACCCTATCAAATGAGTTCTTGCTAATCATTTGCCCAACAAAGAAGGATAAAGAGTGGATAGTAAAGGGTGGGCTGTTTACCATAGATGGGAAATAAATTTACATCTGTGACTGGAGGCCTAATTTCAACCTAGATAAAGAAGAAGTAGAAAACATAGCAGTCTGGCTGAAACTCAGAAACCTTCCTTGGGAATATCAAAATGTAGAAACCCTAAAGCTTATTGGAAACTATGTGGGAAAATTTTTAAACTCTAAGGAAGTGGTGGATAAGAATGACTTTATATTTATTCCAAAATATTGGTTAAAATACAAAAATGTTATGAGATTCCAGAATTTGTAGTACTCGGGTCAAACAAGGGAGAATGGAGATTGAAAATTGAGATTGAAGACGCTAACTTATGCATGAAAGCAATGAAAGCTAATGAAAAAGGCAAAGCCTTGGCAGTAAATCATAGTTTGGAATTGATCAAACTAATAGAAAGCACTAGAACTCAACAACTCCTATGGTCGATTCACTTTGAAGAGGAGATGGTGGATATTAGATCCTCAGTTGCAGAGATTAACTCCCAAGCAGCTATCACTCAGGTTACTTCATATAAGGAATGCAGATTGGATAATGTTACTGACAACTCTATACTTGGGGGCAATATAGAGAGCACACTCTCCACCTAAGTAGTAAGAAAAACCCATTTTGATTCTCATAAGGACAGATACTCAGAGTTAAATGAAGGGTTTGTGGTGTCTGTAGTGCCGGATAGAGGGGAGAAATGTTTGCAAACCCCCAAGAGCCTCATGAAAATGTTGACTCATAGAGGTTGCAAACCAGATTTCACAGCTGCAGGTGTTTACCATTCTGAGAATGAAGATCAGAATATAGAGGGTGAGAACTTTGAACAAGAAGATCAATGCAAAGATATCCAGATCACCCCTATTCATAATCTGGATGAATCTATGGAAGAAATGAAGGATAATGAGGATAAGGATTAGATTTCTAAGTCTGAAGAGGGAATTGCAGATGCAGTAAAGGATGACTTTGGAGTACTAGATAATCTACACCTCCTTGAAGATAGAACCATCAGTCAGTCTCAATCCTTGCTCACCAAACCTAACATCAAAGAAAAAGGGAAAAGAGGACCAAATTTGGCTAAGGCCAAACTTTCTATTGCTGGTAGTGTAGCAAACCAGTCAAAATTGACCAGATCGGAAAGAGGTGGCTTCTCTTCCTGGAAGCTATGAAGCTCCTCTTGTGGAATGTCAGGGGTTGCAATGCCCCTGAAAAAATGTGCTTGGTCAAAAGATGTCTTGACCAAGCCCAACCTTATGTGGTTTTCTTACAAGAAACAAAGTTAAGTGGTTTGGGTGTGCAACAATTTACTAGGAAATTTCATTTATGAGAATGTCTCTTTACAAATGCTGAAGGTGCGTCTGGGGGGATGGGTATAATGTGGAAGGAGGCAGGGGTAAAAGTTAGTTAGTGTTGGTAAACAGATTTGTCTTCTCAAAACACCTGCACAAAATAACCCTGAAAAGCCCAAACAAGAAGACTCAACTAGCACCAACAGTTGGGTCACTTCGCTATTGAAAAGTGTAAGCGCCCTCTGAATTATTTGGGTATAGCTCCCCGTGTAAGATTTACAATGAATTAACTAAACTATAATTGGTAATGCTTTTAACCTGAAAGCAATAAAGGTTTACAAACATCTATCCGTAAACATGAGATAGATGCAAAGAGACTAAACAAATGAAAACAAAGAATAAATGGTACAAAGACCATTTATTTGACCCTAACACTACAAGAAACACAGAAAGAAAAAGATGCATCAACTCTTCCAAATACATAAATATCTTTGGCTCAAAGTCCAAATGATAAATACATTCTTGATTAAGTGAAACAAAATAACTTTCAAAGGAAGTTGAATTAATTCACAGATTAATATCAACAACAAAGCAAGCATCTGGACTCAAAGATCTAGTACACAAAAACTTTATTCCTTTGAATTTACAAAAAGATGCTACAGATCCTTTGTTCCTGCATTCACAAATCGTTGAAAGAAAAACGTGCCCCTCCCTGCCACTACAAAATGAAAAGAAAAACTAACACCCCCTGTAGCTCAAAGTCTCCAGGGTAAGCGGAATCTAGAAAACCCTCTCTGTCTTCACAAGCCTTACTTATTCTCCTTTCGAACACTTCCCCTTTTTAGTTATGAAAACTGATTCCTTTTCACTTTACTCCTCCCCCATCTCATCGGACTTTAATGCGAGGCCTATCGGTTGTGTCAAAATGCACATACATATCCTTGGACAGGTGGAAAATTCTGACATCGACGGTGAAAAAGGAGACCCTTTTTAGTTTAATTCTAACTATCATATATTTTCTCTTCTTATCTATCGATGCTATTTTTCAGTTATCATTAACTGGTTCCTGAAATTGAGCTCCCGAGTATGAAATCTATCTTTTTCCCTTAACACCACTGCCTTTATGTTTTAGTGCTTGGCATATGTCATTTAAATGATTTATCGAGCAGTTCAAACTTATTGCGGGCATGTCCATCGCCATGCTTATACCATCCAAAACAAATACACAAAAATAGGGACTGCGGGGAGTCTCCAAAATTGTGCAGCACAGTTCCTTTTCTTTGTTATACATTGGGCATTATTGACATGATACAATGTCGCTTTCAGACCCAAATGGTATTCCCTTGCTTGAATATATAAATCTTCTGACTTCCACCGAACCTGGAGATTTAACCTTGACATTTGCCACGAGCTTGTGAATCATGATTATAATATGACTCCTTCATGTTCATGATACCCTTTGTTTTGAAATACTTTCTGGAAGATTCACCATATACCTTACTTCTCTGTGCATCTTTCGAGCTTAAGTATCCAACTCGTCCATAATAGAATTGATGTTCCATGAAAATAGTTTGCGAGCCATGTTATTCATTGCGGCCCATCTCAATGTCCTCCGACTTGCACACCTAATAGAATCTCCAATAATGAAGACCTCATACACCTTCTTGATGAAGAACAATCACAAGAAGAGACACAAAATCTAATTCTATTTGGCTTTGAATTGGTTCAATAAACATCGGCTTTTGGAATTTGATTTCTAAATTACCTCCAATTAGTTTTGAAATGTGTTGGCATACATTCTGTAAAACATTTCACCGCCAATCTTCATCCCTCTATGTATATTTGTATATGTCATGACACATTGTCGACAGATGCATTGCTAGATTTGTTGATCTCTTAATGTAGAAACTTGGACCCCTGCGATATATGCTCATACTCACGCTACTTTTTATGGTCGAAAGCCACTGTTAAGGAGGCTTTATTGATGAAACAAAGAATCAAATTCCCCCTCCTTTGTATATCTGCTTCGCTGGCATACCCAAACCTTATGGTTGAAATTCATTTCTAAGCTCCCCACACCTTATTTTCTTATCATGAAGACCGCTTATAATGTATCAATATGTGGGTGACATATTATTTCATAGAAGACATTGATCTTATCGATCACTAGCTCGTTTTCCTGATCGCAGAACGTCTGCCTAAGAATGGCCGGGCTTGATGCATTTCTAGAGGGACATGTCATGTCATTCGATATTATCCCCATTGACAAATGAGTATAATTTTAATGTTGGCACCCGTCCATTAAAATATATACACTAACTACTCAAATTCTTGCATTTGGGTGATTAATCGAACTATGATTTCAACCATCCAAGGCTTCTACATGCAACATATGTGAATTGCCATTTCAATCAAATGATTTACTTGTATCTTTCCACATATACAATCTGATCACATACTGATCTTCAATCAATGGTCCCGATCCTTTGTTTTGAATCTTTGCATTGATGTTTATCTGTCTGCATCAAGTGTGCCATTGTTTCATTTGTTGAGGAGTTTCTTCCTATTAAAATGTTGTAGGGAAAGTCTTTTGAATAAGAACTGGTTTGACTAAATTTTCTTCCTGTAAAATAAATTACATCCACAACGTCCTGACACCACATCATGACACCACATCAGACTTCAATGATGAACAAATTCCTTAATTCTGATAGTCGAGTTTGAGGGGGATTTAACATTTGAAGGAGGAGGTGAGTCTTTCTAGATTCATTGAATTTGCAACCATTCATATATTTTAATCCCCAAACCTTGTGATCTTTCACTTCTAAATTTTGGATTTTTTGCATTGAAGTGTCTTTGAACCTTGAATCTACATCCATAGTCGTGTCTTTGAATTGAACCTTATATCTGAAGTGGAACTAGATGATCTTGCACTTCTGCATCTATGCTCGGTCTATATCTAATTTTGAACTTTTTGCCTTCAAAATTAAAATGTCATCATCGTATACCCAAGCTTCATCATAGGGAACTTCATTTCAATGATTGCAGTGTAAGAGGATTCAACAAATGTCATCTCTCTCGGCCTTCATTGTGGTACCCGCACTCATGCTTATTTGACCTTGGGTTTGTCATTCTTCCCATCATAGTTACTAATCCTATCCTTAGCTGCCTTTA
>MU224575.1:129718-145423 GCA_018584345.1 Thuja plicata
TCATTCTTCCCATCATAGTTACTAATCCTATCCTTAGCTGCCTTTAGTAATGCAAACAGCAACAAAGTATTGCTTGCCGAAGATGGATGATTGATTTCATCTGACAAAGGACTCCCAGGATGAACACTAGGAAGAGGTGCAACAGGTGTTCATGTCCTCCTGCAGAAAATGCCTCTTAAAGACTAACAATGCCAACTAAAACACCAACACCATTGTCTATATCACATGAGAATATCACCCGAGATATCCTATCTAACAAAGATTTAAAACAAAATCTTTGTCAACATAATGCGAGCCAATTAATTATGTCAATATAAGAACATATCATCAAAAATGTGATGTCGAGCTTGAACTCTGAGTTGAACCCTTGAATCTGGATTGATCAATTATACCTCAAAATCCACATTTTAGACTATGGGTCTGAAACTGAATCTGCATCTTGAATTCACATTTCAAGTTTGACAATGACACACATCTGCATTTGAAACTTGACCTGCAAACTCGAGCTCTGAACTATGTGAACTTGTTTATGCAAACTGGACCACTTTGAATTGTTTTGACATGGGTTCAAAGAGGTTCAAGAACCTATACCGAAAGTTTAAACACCGGGGTCTATATGGGTACCAACAGTAAGATAGAAGAAGGAAATAATTGGCAGCTAGTTCAGATCCATTCTTTTCAACACAAGGTCACTTTTTTTGCTATTAATATTTATGGCCCTTGCAACCCCTTACATAAGCAACAGTTATGGATTTCCCTCACTGACATAATTTCAAGAATGAAGGATAGCCTCTTCATGATAGTAGGGGATTTCAATGCCATTCTTTCTCCAGATGAAAAACTTGGGAGAAAGGGATGGATTAGTCAGAGTCAGAGGGATTTTGCAGATTTTGTAGCATCAAATGAATTACAAGATGTTGATTTAAAAAATGGAGCCTTTACTTGGACTAATAGACGTAAAGGTTTCACAAATATTGCTGAGAAGTTAGATAGGTTTCTCCGGGGAGGGGCCTGGGTGGAAACTAATTGGCTATGTCAAGCTGAAATAATACCTAACATTGGCTCAGATAATTTTTTGATATGTCTTAGAATTATTGAAGATGCGGCTCTTGAACGAGCTCCTTTCAGGTTTGAGAAGATGTGGTTACGAGATCCTGGCTTCTGGGAGCTAATTGAAAGCTGGTGGAAATCTACTCCAAAAAGATCTGGTAATTATGTTTTCATCTTTTAAAAAAAATTGAAATTCATTAAAGAGAATTTAAAGATCTGGAATAAGGAACATTTTAAGAATATTTTTAAGGAGAAATATAAAATGGAAGCAGAATTGGCTGCTGTGAATGAAGTTACTGCTGCTGGTGGGATGGACTTACATATATTTAATCAAGAGACAGAGTTAAGGAAGAAATACTCTGAGATTTTGAATAGAGAAGAAAATTATTGGAAACAAAAATCTAGAGAAACATGGCTTAAAGAGGGTGACAGAAACACAAAGTTTTTCCATAATTTAGTAAAAGGCAGAAGATCTGTAAACAAAATTTTCTCCATCAAAGATACTCAGGGCACTCTACTCACTAAACCAGATCAGATTAATGAGGTTGTAGTCAGGCACTTCTCTTTGATCTTTGCAAAAGAAGTAGAGGAAGGGGAGGAGACAGAGGAATTTTTGGAGGTAATCCCTCAGCTTATCTCTATAGAACAGAACAAGTGGCTTATGCACAACATCACTGAATCTGAAGGGAAAAAGGCCCTTTTTAATATGAAGAGTGATAAAGCTCTGGGGCCAGATGGTTTCCTTGCCTTATTTTTCCAAAAAGCATGGCATTTTATGGGAAGAGAATTATGTGAAGTAGTCGAGGAATCTCGGAAAGGAGGTTTCATTTTCAAAGATTTTAATAACACCTTTCTGACTTTAGTCCCGAAGAAAGGGAAGAAGGAATCCTTTGATAATTTAAGACCAATTGCCCTATGTAATACTATTTACAAAGTAAGAACAAAAGTAATGGATAATAGGCTTAAAGTTGTGCTACCTACTTTGATTTCAGAAGAATAGAGCGGGTTTTCTCTAGGATGCTCTATTTATGAAGGAATAATAGTAGTGCACGATTCCATTCATTCTATAAAGGCTGGAAAAACTACTAGCATGATGGTGAAATTACACATAAGGAAAGCTTGTGATAATGTGAATATAATTTTTCTGATCAAGGTGCTCAAAAAATTTGGCTTTGGAAAAGCCTGGTGTGACTGGGTTTACAGCTGCATGTCAACCACTAGGTTGTCAATATTGGTGAATGGCAGCCCCCAAGGTTTTTTTGAAACTTTTACTGGCATTCAACAGGGAGACCCTCTCTCTCCATTCCTATTCATCATCCTAGCCAAAGCACTAGGAAGATCTATCAATAAAGCCAAATTGTTAGATGATTGGAAAGGTCTCAGAGTGGCTAGGGGTCTAGATGCTATCACTCATATACAATTTGTAGATGATACTTATCTCATGGGGGAAGCTTCAACCCATGAAGCTAGAATTATTAAATCAATCCTTGACACTTATAGTAAGGCTTTCGGTCAGGCTGTCAATTGGGAGAAGTCAGAGATTTTCTTTTTTAATACAAATCTCCCTACCCAAAAACATATCACCAGGATCCTTGGGATGAAAGTTGGTTCTCTCCCAAACAAGTATTTAGGCATTCCAATTTTTGCAGGGTCCTCTAAAGCTAGTTTATGGAATGATTTAATAGACAGTTGTGTTAAGAAAATGGAAAGTTGGAAAGGTAAATGGCTCTCTTATGCTGGACACATTCTTATACTCCAATCAGTTATTTTAGCCATTCCTATTTTTTCTATGAGCTGCCTCAAGATTCCAATCAAGGTGCTGAGATATATTGAACAACACATGCGCAAATTCTTTTGGAATGGTGGTCAAGAAGAGGAAAAAATACCATTAGTAGCATGGGATACTATATGCACTTGAAAGAAAAATGGAGGTGTTGGGCTCCACAAGTGGCATCTGATTAACAAAGCCTTAGGAGCTAAACTTGTTTGGGATATCTATACCAATCCTTCTCAACTCAAGGTTATAATTTTGAAGGCTTAATACCTAGATTCTGGAGAAGACCGACAAATTCTCACAGTTCAAAATCCTCCCAAGGGATCCTTAGTCTGGAAGTTCATTTTAGAATGTATACATCTTGTAATTAACCATTTATCTTGGCAAGTGGGAGATGGACAGAATGCATTGTTCTGGGAGGACTCATGGAATGGCAAACCGACACTGATAGAAAGTCAACACTCGAGGGAAATTATTGATAACTTTAAGGAGATATGGGAGATAAGGTTAAGGATTAAATGATGCTAAAACTGGGCCCTTTGGGACAACAATGGGGATGGAAGGAGATAGCTACTACAAGCTTAGGGGCTGAATTCTGCTTTGAAATGAATGCAATTTTTACAGCAAGATCTCTGTCCTTAGTGAATAAGAAGGATCTCATTACATGGTGTGCTTCCAAGAGTTATAATTACTCTGCAAAACTTGGCTATCACATTCTAGCAAGTGAGGAGAATAAGATGGATTGGCCCTTTCAACTATGCTGGGATAATCATGGCTTACCTAAAGCAGGAGCATTTGCTTGGATAGCCATCCAAAATAGGATTCTTATAGATGATAGGAGAAGGAATTATGGTTTTATTGGCCCCTCAAGATGCCCATTGTGCGAACATGCTGATGAGAATGTAAATCATCTTTTAGCTCATTGTGATTTCTCTCATCAGTGTTGGGAAAGGATAAAGTCAAGATTAAACTTCATAGTTCCTTTGCCTTATTCTATTTTAGATATTTTCAAAGGATGGTATAATCTCCCTTGGAAATATACTCTCTCTAAAATTTGGACTATCTGTCCTGCAATTGTCATCTGGGAGATTTGGAAGGAGAGGAACCAAAGGGTTTTCATAGAAGTTTCAGAATCAGTAGAGAGAGTTTGCCATAGGATTGATGTTGTGATAGAAGAAGTCATGAGCTCTGCAGTCAGAAAATTAAAGGCTAATACCATCTTTACATCATGGGATAGATTAATACAATGACATTGGCCAGGGATTAAGATAAGGTATAAAAATGATGGTAGTCAATCAGGAATGATTAAAACTTGCAGAGATGATGTTAGATGGGTTCCAATGGATACCGGTTGGATAAAAGTAAACTTTGATGGCTCATCGAAGGGAAACCCTGGGATATCTGGAGCAGGGGCCATAGCTAGGAAATACAAATGTGATTTGTTAGCTTTAGCAGCTAAAAGGTTACAAGATGGATCTAATAATATTGCAGAAGCTCAAGCAGCACTATTAGCTTTAAAATTGGGAAAGGTGTTAGTGGTGGAAAAAATTCATTTAGAAGGGGATTCTAAAATCATAATCGATGCAATAAAAAAGAATCAATCTAACACCTAGTTTGTCAATTGCATTATCATGGAAATCAATGACTGCCTACAAGAGTTTAAGGAATTTAAAATTTCTCACACTCTACTTGAGGGAAACACTGAGGCAGATAAGGTTGCTAATTGGGCAACTACTTTTGAGAAAAGAAAAGATCAGATTTTTGATAACTTTTCTAGTCTTAACTTATGTGATTTAAGTCTAAAATTGGAAGGGAGATAAATTAACATCTATTAATGCCACCACCTTTTCAAATAGAGGTAATCAATTCATTAAATTTAAATTTTATTACTTTCTCATCCGCCTTTCTTGAAAGAATAAGAGATTGCATCATTGCGGGATCAATTACCAAAAGGGTAATGATTTCAGAAGGATAGTAAGCTGATGCAATCAGTTATTATTATGAAGGGCATTTATGGCACAATCTAAAAAAAGGAAAGAAAGGTCACTTCACATGAATTCTGGTGAAGGCAGAGGAAATCACTTCGCTGGGTCTTTAAAAATAGAGCAAAGTTACGACTTTGTTTTTCAAATTGAAGTGTTGTTGCATTGGAAAAATTACTATGCGAATGGAAGCAAACATTAGCCTCAACTCTGAGAAGCAGATGAAGGCCTTTAAAGGCCCCACTAGTTATGAAAGAATTAAAGGTTTGCTGAAGGTAAAATCTGAGAAGATGGTAGCAAGTATTCTGAAAGTTATCAGAACACAATTTCAAAGTAGGAAGGTGAAGAGACAGACTAACCTGGATGTCATCTCAATTTTTATGGCTTGGGGTTTGGAAATCCAGGAGAGCACAAATGAAGTGGGATGAATCACTAAGGCTCTATTTGAGAAGGATTTTTTAGGTGACTTGGAATCAATTTTGGAATGGCCAGTGCCTGGCATTGGGCAAGATATCTTGGAGTGTTTCGAGGATGAAGACAAAGCTCAGTGTTTTGGGCTTATTCCCTTTCTGCGATGGCAAGAACAGGTGGATAAACCTTATATGTATCAACAACCAGTGGAAGGTTGGAATGAGATGAAGGAAGAATTGAGGAATCAAACCCTTGTGGTTAATTTGTAGGCAGCAACAATTCTGGTGAATGTGCCAAAGAAGAAAAGGAATACTCACGGCCGTGGTAAAAGGAAGGTTGGTTTACTGTAGAATCCTTCCATATAGATGTTTTTTTGATGAATCCTTTTTGGGGTGACAATAGGAAGATGCAATGAAACATCGATGAAAGCTTGGAGCTGTGAGAGCGCCGAAAACATGGAGGAATGTGCAATGACCCACATTTTTGTTAGTTAGAAGGTTTTTTCACTGCTATTTTTCATAGACATATCCTATGACCTGCGAAGTATAATGTCTTGGTTAGTCACAGTAGCCATGGTTAATAGGCTTAAAGCACCTCGGTCTTTTATATATGTATTGTCAATGATAAGTGGGGTTTCAATCTGTAATATTTAAAAAGTTGTCATATACAAATAGACTATTATTCAGATAGGTAGGATGAAAGTTTGATAATGTAAAGGAGCGATGACTCCTGTAGATAAAATAGTCTGAAAGTTTCAAGCTATTATAGCTGCTGAAGGTATACTGTAATCTTTTTATTCTATCAATACAAAAAAAAACTATTACCGACCCAAAAAAATATTATACTTATATAATTATTATAATAATTAAAAAAAAAAGAAAAAGAAAACCCTAACTCTACCGAAACAAAGTCCCACATTTTTTTAGCCTACAAAAGCGCTTGATTTATAAACTTTAAAGTTTAAATTTTTTTTTGCCTTGAAATAAAGTGATAGATAGTAATTTCCATTATGTATATACGCCAAATTGTCACGGTCAAGTGTGAGCTACGTGCTAAAAATGGGAAAGGAAAGCAAACATAAAACAATGAAAGCAACGTACGGAAATGAGCTTGTGAAATCCAACGGTCACCACATTTTGAATCATCTTGATGTCTCTTATCAAATTGAAACTGCCAATTTAGAAACAGGTCGTACGTTTCAAATATGAAACACCTTCGGTGTAAAAAGGTTATAAGAGGATAACAACAGACTCAATTATAACAAAAACAATCCTTTGTAAATGCAAGAGGAAATAATAATTTAGAAATAAAGAACAATGGAACAATTTCTAATATTATGCCCCAAAAATGTTGTTCGTATAAAATTATGTACAAAAAATAGCTGTAAATTAGATCAAAGAGTAACACATTAGTTTCCATACTGATAAACTTAAACTAAGAAAATTTTTTAGTAAGCATGATCTGAGAACTCTGCATTGAAATTTTACTACCTCATTAAGCAAAGGAGTGAATTTGATAATTTGATCCACTAGATCTTGTAAAGTACACTACCGTGTTTGTAGATGCCAATATTTATTTTTTATGTACATGGACTCCTTCAAATTTGTGCTGATGCTATAGAAGACACCTCTCAGTATAAATGTTTTTTCTTTTTTAATGTACATGGACTCCTTTAAATTTGTGTTGACGCTATTGAAGACACCTCTTAGTGTAAGTGTTAGTAATTGCAAAAAAAGTAATTTATATGTACGTAGGCTCTTCTAATCAGTGCTATCATTGTAGAATATGATCTTGGCATAAGTAAGAAAAATGCTTCACCTCGTGGAAAACACTTTGTATCCACTTCCACTACCATGTGTTTGTAACTGCCAACATTTCTTTTTGTACACAAACTCTTTTAATTTGTGTTAGTGTTGTAGAAGACGTCTTCGACATAATAATTAATAAAAATGCTTTATAAAAGAGAACTCATGGAAAAACTTCATATCCACTTTCATATAATGCGTTAGTGACTGCCAACATTTCTTTTTTATGTACACGAACTCTTTCAATTAGTGTTTTTGGCCTTGGGTAATTAGGAAAGTAATTTGAGGAGGAAAGTCATATGTGTTACTATTAAGGAATTACTAAAAACAAAAAGAATATATTATAAATCAAAATGATAAATGAAAAAGATAAAAATGTTGAAAGAATAAAAATACTAAATTTATGGTGTAATATAAAAATTATAAAATAAGAAAATAAAAAGGAAGAAAGAATAATAACTATAAAGAAATGCCTATAAACATAATAATTGAAAAAATAAGCATAAAGAAAAATAAAATAAAATGATATAAATATGTTAAGAGTGATAATATAATGAATATAAATATGTTAAGAGTGATAATATATTAAAAATAAAAATGGAAACCCTACACAATTTGGGAAAATACTAAAAAAATTGGTTTAAAATTGTAAAAAATGGAAATCATATTAGGATTGCAACATGTCATTTTGCTCCGCAATTTTTAAAACTAACAAAAATAAGGGGCTTGACCAAAAATATCCCTTTGCAATGTTAAAGAAGGATATTGCAATGTTTTCTCAAGTAGGTGAAGTCCTTATATTAAGTGATTTTAATGCTAGGACTGCAAGTGAACAAGCTAACATTTTCTGTTATAAGGAAAATTGCAACCCTATTTGGCTTACATAAGAAAGCATTCATTAGTAGGAAGGAGTTTCAGAAGACACAAAGGATGCATTTTTTTGGGGAGCACCTGCTTACTCTTTGTGGTGCATTTGATTAATTCATTCACAATGATTTGGTTAGATGAGTTAAGTTTGGTAATTTCACTTGCAATACCTACAACGGCACAGGTGTAGTAGATACTGCAATTTTATCACATGGCTTGTGTGAGAATGTGGAGGACATTTTGATTGGTGAAAAAATGGGATTTAAATTATGATCACAATACTATTTATTTAAGCATTTCATGGACCAAAAAGAAGCAACACGAGACAAAAACTCGGTGCATTCAACAGTATTCCTCAAAGGGAAGAATTCTTTTGACTCAAAAAATTATAGCACATTCAAGTTAGCACTTGGGAATTTTTTTAAGAGGGAAAATTTTGGTTGCATGGCCTTCATAGTCATATGCTAACAAACTTGATTGAAATTCCATTTGATGAGTGTAAAAGGGCAAAAAATAAGAAATTTGAAACAAATTGTTTTCCAGTTCATCTTTGGTTTGATGAAGAATGCAAAGAGGCAAGGGGAACTTTGAAAGAGACAAATAAGGAGAAAATAAACATCAAAGCTTACAAGCATATTTTAAGAAAGAAAAAGTTGATTTCATGATCACAAGGCAGGAAGAGCTAATCTTTCCTGGCAAAAATAACCCCAAATTATTTTGGAAAGAGTTACAACCGAGACAAAAACAAATGGAGATTAATATTACAACTTCTTAGTGGTTTGATTATGCTAGGTGATGAGCCTATTTAATGGCTCATTTCTATTATATATTTTATGCTTCTAGAGGTTCTTTAGGAGGTTCCAAGATGCCGATGAGGTTTAAATACCATGTTTATATGTTTTATGTTTACTTTCTAGATAACTCCCTAAGAATTATATAATGGTTATAAATGTGTCCTCTATTTCCTTTTTGACTGAATGATGGACCTAGGATGCAACTCATGTTTCTTTTGAAATATTCATTTTAATTTTGCATGTGAATAGATGAATGTTTATTACGTTGTAATATATATATATATATATATATATATATATATATATATATATATATATGCCTATGTTTTGTGAAATCTACTAGTGATATTCAAGAGTACGAAGCAGCGGTTTGAAACCTTGCAACAAGGAGGTTCTAACAAGTCAACCAGTTGAAGACAAAGTCGATTCTTGAAGAAGTCAACAATTCTTCTCAGGGATATCATAAAGTGTAATAATGGAACCTTAACAATCATCTTTGAAGTAGAGTATATTTAGGGATATTAAATATGCTAGATTCTCTCTATAATAGAAACAAATTTGATTGTTTCTGTCTCGGAGTATAACTCCCTATTTTGTGTTGTAATAAAGTATCATCCTCCTATTAGCATGGGAGTGGACTTGTTGATAGATAACGTTAGTTATAATTTCCTTTGTATAAATAAGATTCAGTCACTCTTTCTCAAGAGTTAGAGCCATAACTATTGTATCTTTTAGTTTCTAGTTTATAGAAAACAAATTTTCATCCATTAGTATATAACATCACTTTGAATCAATAATATGATATCTTAGTTTGAAAGCATATACTTGAGTTTTGAAAAGAATCACTAAGGGGTCCCACTTAGCGAGTATTCTATATGTAGTACTTAGTAGTTATTTTGCATGGATAAATTAGTCATTGTTTTGATAGTTGACTATTCTTGCAGCCACTAGAAATTCCTTCTTTTGTCTGTTTCTGTAGCCAAAACAAACATAGTAGTTCCCCTTTGTTTGTCAATGCATTTAATTTAAGTTATTCAATTGGGTTCAAGTTAGATGATAGTTTTTATTGAGTGTTTCATTTATTTCCTTTTTATGCACTTTGTTTCCAATATTATTTCCTTTTTAGCTATAGAAACATGGCTGCAAAATGAGTTCCTAGTGCATAAACTTTGTTGGCCCATTTAAAGTAATACATCCCTAGGTTGACAAGAAATGAATCTTTATAATGACCACATAACTACTTAGAATGAATGGAAAATCCCTCAGTTAAGGTTTTGTAGCCTAGTTATTGAAGCCATTAAAGGAGACCAACATTTTTGGCGTCATTGCTAGGAATGGTGCAAAACTAGGGAAACTTTTGTAATCATGTTAGCAGTTGTTTGTTTTCAGTAGATTAAAAGTTTGTTCTAAATTCAGCCTTCATTTTATTTAAGTAATGCCCCACTATTGTTACTCAGTTAACACCACATGTATAGAGAAAGAATAAGAGATTATCTAGGGAGATTCCTTCCCAATGACTCTTATCCTGATAATAAGTTAAGTGAGCTCTTCAAATAGCTTGAAGAAGAAGAAGAAGAAGAGGTAAACCCTTATGCTGACATATTTTCCATTTTATATAATCTTGCACCTGTAGACCTAGTTGATCTAGACTCACTTAAAAATCTACTTTCTTTGGTAGTCTATCAAGCAAGGATGGCTGCAAAAAATAGGCCTAATCATGCCACTTTTGAAATTTCCTATCATTGATGAGAATGAAGTTGATAACCTCAAGAACATTTTTGCTTCATTCCTTCCTAATTTTTATAGTCTAGTGATAGAGGACCTGGATACTTTCTTGTTTGAATTTGATAACCTATATAGGAGCTATGACTACACCATAGATTCCCATAGGCTCAAACTATTTCCTACTACTTTGAATTAATATTTGTTAAGATGGTTTATAATCTTGGGTAGAAATGTTGTAGAAACTTGGATGAAATGAAAACAAAATTTCTTGAAAAATATATGGAATATTGTAGAACCAATGATATGAGAGTAGGTTAAATATTTAGGATGCAATAGAAGGAAGATGAGAGTTTGGAGGTGTTATACCTGAGATCAGATTACTGAGGGGGGGGGGGGGGGGGGGGGNGGGTGAATTAGTAATCTACCAAATCAACCAACTTTACAATTACTTAAACATTAATCACCATTCACAAGATTAGCCTTAATAGAAATAAATGAAAAACTTAAGCATCCAGGATCATCCACAAATTTTACACATAGATTTATCTCGTGGAAACCCAAATAGGGAAAAAACCATAGTGGGGATTAGTACCCACTAAAATAATGTACTCTTCTAAAGTACACCCTATGATGAGCTTAACCCTTTTAGGATTTTACAACATCATTGTTATGTGTTACCCGATTAAGGGATTTACCTCAGGCCTGTAAGAAGCTTTACCCTATTAAGAGTAGCCTTGTTAGAGGACTTAAAAACACAAGTTAATGTGTCTCCTTGTGAGAGGATTTAAAATAAATAAATGTTAGGATCTACCCTATTAGGGGATTTCAACTGTTGTAACTATTAGGGAACAACAACAACAATGATCTGCAAAATATCACTACCTCTACTTGATCATATCTACTGAAGCACACAATCTCTTTTGAGAATACTTAACTCTTCCCTGGTTTTATTGCAACATGCACCTTACACCACACTTTCACAATACACACAATCAACACAAATTGCATCAAAATTTAACCATTATATAATGAACTATTAAGTCCACCACCTTAATCAAACCCTAAAATGAAATGACAAAGCATCTCACTCAAATCCAATGAGCCAAACACAAAAATTAAATACACAAAACATATTTCCAAGACCACGTCGGCCTATACAACATTTTACCTTTGAAATTGAGCCAAAGAGTCAAATACATTTTGATTATAATTAAACTTCCTCAAGAATCTTCTCCACATGATAACATCGATCAATGTGATCCCAGATAATCACCTCAAATCATGAATACATGTCATCAGATCATAAATCATTCATCGTTAATCACCACTGCATCGATATCGATCACTGATACAAGATCTTCCATCGGTAGCTCAAGAACATAAACACTTAACCAATTGAATAATATTGTTTCTATTTACCAATCACTTAGCCTTCTTACCGATCACTCAAAGTTTTTGTGATTGAAACTGCATCTAAACACTGTTGATCACCATATGATATGACCGCATCACAAGCTACATTATAGATTTAACAAGGCATTCAAATCATCTATCACATGTCATCAATTGTTCTAGAAGTTGTACTGTTATAGTTCATTTGATTAAAACTCTCACATAAACTTACTTCAACAATAGAGATCATGCATTTGACATCTAGAGACATACCTAGGTCTTCCTTAAAGATAGCAACCACTGAAACTCATTGAAACTCATAGTTCATCACAAATATGCTTAAGAACATACTAGAAAAACAAAATTAATAGTTGACATCAATGAAAATATAATATCTGATCATCGTGTAATCAAATCACTATGTCATCACCAAAATACACTTACCATCACTGCATCATATATGCCAACAATCTCTCCCTTTGGCATTGATGACAACACTCTATGCTTCACCAAATATGCTTCATCAATGATGGAACACTCTCTTCATCAAACATGAAACATGAAGAAATTTTTTTCCACTTTTGTCTTTCAGTTGTTTTGCATTTACTCTCCCTTTCACTAGACTTCTCTCATACATCTTCACATCTTCTATTCTTACCATACATATTCTCCTCCTTTAAATACATCTTCTCCCCTTTTGAAAACAATGCTAAAAGTTCCAAATGCACAGGTGATATCACCTTTGTAGTAGTTGACTAACCAAATAACATCACTTCACAGACTGCTCCCCCTAAGGAGCAGCCTCACAACATCAATCCATGCATAAGAATATTCAATGAATACACTGGGACTGATGCAACTACATCTTCTCTTAATTTAGAGAAAATAAGGGAATGACCCCTGTCCCACCTCTTAGGTACTAAAAAGTATCCTTAGGAAATGGATTAGTAAAGATATCAATAAATTTCTCCTTAGTGGGCACATACTCCAACCTTTCTTCCCTTTCCTATACCTATTCTCTAAGAAAATGATATTTGATAGCTATGTGCTTAGTCTTAGAGTGCATCACCAGCTTTTTAGAAATGTAAATAGCACTTGTATTGTCACAATAGATAACCACCGGTTCAATTACCTTCTCCTGTATTCCTTCTAGAATCTGCTTAACCCACGCTATTTGAGTACAATTAATTTTAGCAGCAACATATTCAACTTCAATTGTTTACTGTGATATACAATTATGCTTCTTACTTGTCCAAGATACAAGTCTCTCTCCAAGGAAATGTGCACCACCACTTGTTCTCTTTTGATCATCAATATTACGTGCCCAATCAACATCAGTAAATACATTCAATGAAAAATCACCTTTATGTCCATACTAAAGACCATAATATTCAATCCCCTTAAGATATCTGAAGATTATCTTCACTGCAACCATATGAGATTCCTTAGAGTTAGAATAAAATCTAGCTACTAATCCTACTTCTTGTGCTATATCCGGTCTACTATGTACAACATACTATATCTTACTGATCATGGACCTGTAAAGTGTCTCATCCATTTCTTTAGAATCATCTTCCTTTGACAATTTTCAACCAGTACCAACTAGTTTTGAGTCCTCTAGTCCAAAAGTCTTTAGTATTTCTCTTACATACTTGGACTGACTTATGTAGATACCATATTTCATATGTTGAACTTGAAATCCAATGATGAATTTGATCTCACCAATCATATACATCTTGAATTATTTCCTTGTCTCATCTACAATTGATCTTATCAACTCTTCATTTCCACCAAAAATGATATCATCTACAAATATCTCTGCAATTAGCAATCTGTCATCTTTCTTTGTCTTCAAATACACATTGTTTTTGTCACTTGTTCTAACAAAACCAATTTAAATTAGATAAGAGTGGAACCACTCATACCATGCTCTAGGTGCTTGTTTCAACCCATACAAATATTTCTATACTCTACACACCATATTATTACCTTCTCAATTAGAAAATCATTCAGGTTGTTCAATGTATACCTCTTCTTGCAAAATATTGTTAAGAAAAGATGACTTAAAATCCATTAAATATACCTTGAATCCTCTGTAAGAAATATAAGAAGGAAATATTATTACACCTTCAAGTCTATCCATAGGTGAAAATGTTTCACCATAGTCCAGGCCTTCCTCTTGTGTATATCCTTTGCACACCAGCCTTGCCTTATTTCTTACCACTTCAATAGTCTCATCCATCTTGTTCCTGAAAATCCATTTCATACCAATCACATTCTTGTCCACCATTCTGGGCACTAATGTCCAATTTTTATTCCTCTCAATGTACCTTCTCTTTCCTTTCTTCTAGTTAATACACTTGCATTTCTGTCTCCAATAATTTGATCAGGTGAGTGATTCAACTTTACATACGTAGTCAATACCTGTTCAGTTATAGGATTTCCTTCAACTATTTATATCTGTACATATTCATTGACCTATCTTTCCATCATTTCTTTTGGAGTGTCTTGATCCACCGATTGTACATACACAAACCCATAATAGTCTTCAGGTTCCTTCTTGTTGAAATCATCATTCTTTTTATAAAATTCATCTACTCTTTCACTAGCACTTTCCACTATCTTATTTGTTATTTTGTTCATGCACTTGTAAAATTTACTCTTAGAGGAATGTCCTAATAATATCCCTTCATCACTTCTTGGATCAAAATTTCCATAATTTTCATCTCTTTTAATGTAGCATCTACTTCGAAAGATTTTAAAATAATTAACACATGGTGTTCTATTGTACCATAGCTCATAAGGAGTTTTGTTTGTACCTTTCTTTAGTTGAACTCTGTTCAAAATATAAAATGCATTGCTTACCACTTCTCTCCAATAGGTATGAGAAACACCTTTATGAATCATTAATGTCCTTGCACAATCAATGATTGATCTGTTTATTCTTTCAACAATACCATGTTGCTAAGGTGTTTTTGGAGTAGACACCTGTCTCTGAATTCCCTGATCTTTATAGTAAGTAGTAAACTCATGTGAAGTCAAATCACCTCCTCTATTAGATCTAAGACATTTCAAAGTCTTACCAGTCTCCTTCTCCACTCTAGCTTTATAGATCTTAAACATGTGTCAAGCTTAAGATGTTTCCTTTAAGAAAATAACCCACATCATTCTAGAAAAATCATCAACAAACAACATGAAGTATCTATCACCATAGTAATTCCTAGTTCTCATAGGACCACACAGATCAGTATGAACCAGATCTAAGATATTTTCACAAGAGTATTTTTTATTGATGAAACTAGAACTAGTTAACTTTCCAAGATGACATTATTTGCACATTACATGGCCTGGTTTCACTAGGTTGGGAAAAACTCTCACTAACTTCATCTTACTTACTTTGGTCAAGTTATCAAAATTTACATGACAGAATCTCTTATGCCACAACCAAAAATATTCAACCTTAGCTAGAAAACAACTCTTAATAGTAGAATTTAGATGGAATAAGTTACCTCTTGTTTGTTCACCGATAACAATCCGTTCTCCCAATTTCCCAATAATTCTGCACATACATCCATTGAACTCTAATCTGAAACCTTTTTTATTTAAATGAGCAACACTTAACAAATTGTATCTTAAATCATCAACTCAGTAAACATCGTCAAAAATAGTTTTATCATTCAAAGCAATGGATCCTTTACCTTTCACCAAACAAGAAACATCATTCCCAAATCTTACCAAGCCTCCATCACATTCCTCCAAATTTATGAATTTGTCTTTATCACCGGTCATGTGATGAGTGCATCCACTATCAATAATCCAATTACCATTGTGACTCATGTTAGAAACTAAAGCTCTCTCACCTTCTTCTAAAGGATCTTCCTTCACTGTAGTAAGATATATATATA
>MU224575.1:158196-175928 GCA_018584345.1 Thuja plicata
CTATATAAACCGTGCATAGCATATAGACCACAGGTTTTAACTGTGTTATAAATATGACTTGATAGGTTACTAAACACCGTAATAGTTACGGGTTATATTAGTATTGTGTGATGTTAAGAACAGTCACACCTATGATAGGCGTGACTCCTTGGGGAGTCACGTCTATCATAGACATGACCCTTCATCATTTACAACTAATATAAATAACGTGAAAAATCTGTTTTATACTTACACAGAAATCAATTAGTGCTGAGTACTGAAAATAGTGAGTTCGTTTCATATAATTCTTCATCAAGCATTTTGAATACAAGGTTTTATTATCTGGATATATTCTGACTTATTCTTATGAATTAAAATTAATACATATACATATATATATTCAGCACTCCATATATAGATAGTTCAAATTGAAATTAGAATCATAAGTTTGTTTTGATTTAACACAACTGCATGTTCTATATCTGGTCTAGTATGAACAACATACATGAGTTTGCCAATCATTGATCTATATAGGGTCTGATTTACCTCATTTGACTTATCTTCCTTTTTCATCTTGTATCTGGTTTCCATAGGTGTCCCAACTGGCTTGGAATCTTTCATCTTGAATATCTTCATCACTTCCTTGATGTATTTGGATTGTGTGATATATATTCCTGCATCCTGTTGAAGAATCTGTAGAAAAAGAAAGAATTTGATCTCCCAAAACATTGACATCTCAAACTCTTTTCTCATTTCATGAGAAAAATATTTATATAACATATCATTAACCCCAAATATGATATCATCAAAAAATATTTCAGCAATCAAAATTTTATCATTGGTATCTTCTTTTAAATATAGATTACTATTTTCACTTGTTCTTACAAATCCAATACTTATGAGATAGGAGTGAAGTCTTTCATACCAGGCTCTAGGTGCTTGTTTCAATCGATACAAGGCTTTGTGTAGTCTACAAACCATGTTTCTCTTGTTAGGATAAAAAAACCCTTCTGGTTGTTCAATGTATACCTCTTCTTCTAGTATTCCATTTATGAATGCAAATTTGACATCCATTTGGTATACCTTGAATCCTTTGAATGCAACATAAGAAAGAAAATTCTTACTCCTTCTAGTCTAGCAACGGGTGAAAAGGTTTCTCCATAGTCAATACCTTCTTCTTGTGCATACCCCTTGCATACTAATCTTGCTTTGTTCCTTGTGACTTCTCCATTCTCATTCAGATTGTTCTTGAATATCCATTTGGTACCAATGACATTCTTGTCATCTGGTCTAGGTACTAATGTCTATGTTGTGTTCTTATTAATCTATTCTATCTTTTCATTCATAGAACTGACCCATTCTTCATTTTCAAGTGCAGTATTAACAGATTTAGGCTCAAAATCACAAATTAAACATCTAGTGTTTAGTGACTTACTTTGTGTTCTAATTCCAGCCACTTGTCTCCTATGATCTAGTTCTATGGATGGTGTCTTCTGACATACTTGGCAAGTATCAGTTCATCTCTTTATTCATCATTCTGATCATTATCTTGACCTTCAATCTGATCTCCATCACTCAAAAAATTATTTTGAGCAATTTCCTGATTTTTGGTATTTGCAGCCTGATGCTCGGGTGCAATGTTCTGTTGCTCGGAAGTGATACACTATTCCTTAGGAAGAGTGTTAGGTTCTTCATTGTAGAAAAACCTGTTGTAGTCTTCTAGTTCTTTTCTTCTTTCCTCATCATTTTTCTCTACATATTCATCTATTTTGACATTTGCACTTTCAATTATCTTATTAGAGGACTTGTTAAGACATTTATAAGCCTTGCTTTTGGTGGAATACCCTAGAAAGATTCATTCTTCACTTTTGGAGTCAATATTTCCATTTCTATCATCTTTCAAAATATAACATTGACTTCCAAAATTTTTGAAGTAACTTACATTGGGTGTGTATCCATACCATAGCTCATAAGGTGTCTTTTTGATGTCTTTCTTCAATTGAACTCTGTTCAATGTGTAGACAGGAGTATTGACCACTTCCCTCTAGAGTTTTTGAGTGATGGCTTTCTTAGTCATGAGTGTTCTTGCACAATCAACAATGGATCTATTTGTTCTTTCAACAATCCCAATTTGTTGTGGTGTTCTTGGTGCAAAAACCTGTCTTTTAATTCCATATGCTCATTACAAAAGTTAGTGAATTCATCAGAAATAAATTTTTTTCCTCTATCTGATCTTAAGTATTTTAGTTCCTTGCCACTTTGTTTTTCTACAATAGCTTTATACCATTTAAACATATTAAATGCTTCTGATTTTTCTTTTAAGAACATAACTCTCATCATTCTAGAGTAATCATCAACAAAGAGAATGAGAGAATGAAATATCTATCACCATATTAACTCTTTGTTCTCATGGGTCCACATAGATCAATATGGACTAATTCTAGAATAATATTAGATGTATGGGTTTTTCTCTTGAAACTAGACTTTGTCATTTTACCTTTTTGACAATTCTTACACATGATATGGTCAGGCTTTGACATGCTTGGTAAGCCTCTTACTTTTCTTTTATTTCTTATCTTAATCATGTTTTTAAAATTCACATGACATAACCTTTTATGCCACAACCATATGTCTTTGTTTCTATCCATCAAACAAGTGGTGTTCATATCATCAAGATTGAATAGGTTACCTTTTGTATGTTGACCAGTTCCGATCAACCTTCCTGATTCAATAAAGATTTTTGCCTTTCTGTTCTCAAATATAACTGGATGACCTGTGTTATTCAGTTGTGAAACACTAAATAGATTATAATTAAGTCCTTTTACCCAGTATGCATTTTCACATCTGATCAAATTATTTAACATTATGGTACCTTTACCTTCAACTGGACAAGGTGAGTCATTACCCATTCTTATTGATCCACCATTATAATACTCAAAAGTTACAAAATTTTCTTTATCACTGGTCATGTGGTGAGTGCAGCCACTATCTATAATACAAACATCATTATTACTAATCTTAGATATGAGTGCAGTCTCTACATACCTTTCCTCTTCGTCTGAATCATCCTTCATGGCCACAAATACCATCTCAATATCTTCATTAAATTCAATGTCAGTATCCCTAGCTTTGTTCTCAGCCAGGTAACAAGCTTTCTTCCCTTTGTCCTTGTAGTCTCAGATCTCTCTTCTGTCAGATTATCGGTTGCTTCGGTAATCTCTGTTATCACTTCTGTCAAAATTATTTTCATATGATCTGTCACTGCTTCTGTCTTCTTTTCTTTTGTTAGGACATCTATCAACAAAGTGTCCAATTTCTTTACAATTAAAACATACAAGTGGTAATTTAACTTTGTATCTACCTTTGCCTCTTTGCAATCTTCTAGCCATTAGTGCTTCAATCTCATCAAGTTCTTGGTCATCACTATCACTTTCACTATCATTTCTCATAGTGTGTTTATAACTTGACTTACTTATTTTCAAAGAAGATTTGAATGCAAACTCAATATATGGTAAGACACTGTTATCAAAGTTATTAATCTCAAATGAAATAATTCTACCAACCAAACTATCTAGAGTGACATTGTTATTTTCTACTGCTCTCATTTCTTGTATAGTAGATACTCTAATAGCATAAACAAGCAATAAGGTTCTTAGGATTTTACTTACCATTGTTTCTTCTTCAATCACACTACCAACTCCTCGGATAGAATTGACTACCTCTTTGACTCTACAACTATACTGAGTGATATTTTCTCCTTCTTTCATTCTTAGGTCATCAAATTTACCTCTTGGGCTTTCTGCCTTACCTCTTAGTACATTAGCATCTCCTCCATGTACTAACTTCAATTTGTCCCACATTTTCTTTGTAGAGGTGCATGTTTTGACATCTTAAAATTCAACATCATAGAGTGAGGAAGCAAGTTCTATAATCATATAATTATGCTCATGCTTTTCTCTCAATTGATCAAGTGTGTGAGGCCCTGTAGGCAACACATATTCAGTATCCAAGTATTGAGTAACATCATTTCCAATACCTGATAGGTGGAGTCTTATCCTTCTTTTCCATGATGCAAAGCTGTCCTTGTTCAACTTAGGCACATCTCATTTTCTCATCTTGTGATCTTTTACTTAGGTCTTGAAACCTTCCTTCTAAGCACACAAGCTCTGATACCAATTGTTAGAATAATTGAGAGGGGGGGGGGGGGGGGTTGAATTAGTGGCCTCAAAAATATTCCAATAAATTAACCCAAAAAATTAGTACCACAATTATAAGCCTCTAGTTATCTTCAGTCCTACAAGATGTATTCCTTTAGATTATCTTCTCAAATAACTACCTACTCGGAGTTCACTGTTAAACCTTATTCTTAATCTTTTACCGATTAGCAGTCTAGCATTTACCAAAATACAGTAAATAACTTAGTGTTTACCGATCAATCCCATTTTAGTAATGTGTAAAGCAAAACATTAAAGAAATGACTCATAAACACATTTGACACATGGATTTTTAACATGGAAACCCTGTTAGGGGGGAAACCACTTGGTACCGGTAACCCAAAATTTTCACTCTTTTGAAGTGAGCTCAGTGAAGAGCCAACCCTGTTAAAGGTTAAAAACACACTGTTAAGTGTGACCTTGTTAGAGGATTTATCACTAATAGTTAATCACTTGATATATATCATTTCACTATGCTATCTTGATTAATTAACCTTTTGATACTCCTTGGGATGTATCTCAATATATAAATGATTGTTAGATCCTGCTTGGTTATGAGACTTTCTGATCCAATGGTTAAACTGAAACAGTATAGGATCTGTTCATAAATACACCTTAATATTATAGATGTTCAGATCTATTGTAAGCTCATAATACCTTTCTGATCAATGTTTCTTTTCAATACCTTTGCTCCACTTCTTTCTTCTCAGTGATTTTGTGCTTCTCTATTGCTCAGTGTCCGCAAAAATCTTTAGCTTTGTTCTTTAGATTGATTGATCAGGTTTGTATGAAGTCTTTCTTCACCAGTATTCTCTTAAGCATCCTCTTCTCTATTTACCCCTAATTCATAATGAATTAGATTGTCTCTCTTATAGACATGATTTCACCATTTTTAGGTTTTAGTCTTTCTTGTTCTTGATGTGAAATCTCACCTTTCTTGCTTTAAAGCTTACTTTAGTTTTATCCCTTAGATTTCTCCTTGACAACTGGAATAAAATAGATTTAAAACTCTCGCTTATCTCTAGATTTTAACTTGTCAATGAAAATAATGTGATCAACCAATTAAATCCATATTTAACCCTTGCCAGATAAGTCTTTTGTCATTTCTGAACTTCAGTTCTTTTTGGTGTTTAACTCTTTTTTAGCTTCGGTCTTGACTTCAGTTTTCCTCGAGCATCTTTGTCCATCAGTGTTGTCTGTCCATCGGGGTTGTCTATCCATCGGGTAACACTGTGGTTCTTCTCATCGGTAATGATTGCTTGGGTATCATCATGACTCTTCTCTGGGGTTTCTCTATTTGTCGGGGTGCATTGTCTATTGGTGTTTTTTCTCACTTAGTGAATACCAAAATTTTATGCATTACTGATAGCATAACCTTTATCTCTCTGGTTCTCTGAAGTCTTTGACACTATGTATATAACCAATTAGATTATATCAAGTTGACATCAATGAAAATATAATACATTAACTGATTTAATGTCTTGCATTTACTTTATGCAGCTTGGTGATCATCAAATTAACATCTTCAAACATTCAATCAGTTATAGTTCATCAAATGTACTTGTCTCCAAGTAGGTGATGATTCTCAAAAATGAGAGGAGAGAGCTTCCTTATATACAAATATAGGGCACAATCTTCTAGAGAGGCATACATAGGAGAATTAAACTCCAATTATACCTATACCCCTAGAATTGGACCTATATTAAATATAATTTAAGAGTCATTACTTTAGAACCTGAAACAACTGACCCAGAAGCAAAAACATGAAATTTTGAGTGTCCCTTGGCAGCTGACAAACTTTCCTATTGAAAAAGGGGGACTTGGATCAAGGTCGAGGTCGACCCTGACCTAAGTCAGGGTTGAGGTTGACCTTGACCTAGGTCAAGGTTGAGGTCAACCTTGACCCAGGGGGCCAAGACTCTTGGAAAATGTGCCAGGTGGGATAAACAACACCCAGAGAGGCCCAATCAGGGTCCTAAACATGCACATAAGATGTAGAAGGGGCGGAAATGAGAGGACAACATGATGATAGCACAAAAAACCCCCTAAGGAGGGATAAACTGTCTTAACATGGAAGTGCTTCCATTTTAAGATGATACAACTGCAACAAACATAATTTCTTCTTCATCTCTTCCATCATATTCCTTATCGGTAACACCTTCTTCAGCTCAAAAACAAACTTTCCTATTTGTATCCTTGAATCTTCTTAGTTTCTGCTTCCTGTCATTGTCAAGGAATCTATATGAAATATGACCAATTTTTTTACAATAAAAGCACTTCAAAGGTAACTTACCCTTGTATTTACCTTTTCCTCTAGGAAACCTTCTAGAAATCAAGGCTTCTAGATCCTCCTGATCTCTTTCTTCAGGCAAGATAGATTCATAATCATTTGAGTGACATTCTAAAGAACTATTAGACATATCTTTCCATTTACTAGATGGTACAAGAGTCAGTGGTGACTTGAAGTAGCTTCAACTTTAGACATGCTATTATCATAATTTCTTAACTCAAATACAATTAATTTCCCTATTAATGCATCCAGAGTAACAATAAAATTTTCTAAAGGTCTCAACCCTTGAATAACTGAAACCTTAATAGCATACTGAGCTAATAAAGTTCTTAACATTTTTCTTACCACATCCTCCTCGGGAATATTATCACCAGTACCTCAAATACCAACAAAAAACTCTTTGATTCTCTGACTGTATAACTCAATGTTCTCATTGTATTTCATTCTCATCTCATTATGCTTTCCTCTTAAGTTGTCAAGATTTTCCTTCTGCACATGTGGATCTCCACAAAAGATAGTTTTCAACTTCTCCTACATTTCATATGCAGTATCTAAGTCTTTAATATCAACATACTCTGCATCAGAAAGAGTACTTGCAATAGCTTCCATAGTAGCAACATGTTCATGCTTAGCCTTCAACTGATCTGGAGTTAGGGTTCTTGGAGGGACAATATACTTATTTTCCAAATGATCCCAATACTAATCACCCAAGACCTTAAGATAGAGCTTCATTTGACCACACCATATGGAGTAGTTCTCTCTTGTGAATTTAGGACCTCCCTTTCACATCATCTTGGATCTTTATGTCAAGCTTTTATGCTTCACCACAATAGAGGACTAGAGCTCTGATACTAATTGTTAGACCTGAGATCAGATTACTGAGAGGGGGGGGGGGAGGGGGGTGAATCGGTAATCTACCAAATCAACCAACTTTACAACTACTTAAACTTTAATCTCCATTCACAATATTAACCTTAATAGCAATATATGAAAAACTTAAGCATCCAAGATCATCCACAAATTCGACACATACATTTATCTTGAGGAAACCCAAATAGGGAAAAAACCACGGTGGGGATTAGTACCCACTAAAATAATGTACTTTTTTGAAGTATGCCCTTTGAGAAGCTTAATCCTTTTAGGAGTTTACAACAACATTATTAGGTTCTACCTCATTAAAGGATTTACCTTAGGCATGTTAGAACCTTTTCCATATTAAGAGTATCCTTGTTAGAGGACTTAAAAACACAAGCTAATGTGTCACCTTGTTAGAGGATTTACAATAAAGATCTGTTAGGGGATTTTAACTCCTGTAACTATTAGGGAACAACAACAACAATGATCTAAAAAATAGAACTACCTCTTCTTGATCATATCCACTGAAGCACACAAACTCTTTTGAGAATACTTAACTCTTCCCTGCCTTGATCAGAATATGCATCTTACACCGCACTTGCACAATACACATGGTCAACACACTTTGCATTTAACTTCAACCATTATATAATGAACTATTAAGTCCATCGCCTTGATCAAACCCTAAAATAAAATCACAAAGCATCTCACTCAAATATAATGATCCAAACACCAAAATTAAATACACAAAACATATTTCCAAGACCGTGCCGGTCTACACAACATTTTACATATGAAATTGAGCCAAAGAGTCAGACACATTTTGACTATAATTAAACTTCCTCAAGAATTTTCTCCACAAGATAACATCGATCAATGTGATTCCAGATCATCACCTCCAATCATGAATATATGTCATCATATCATAAATTATTCATTGTTAATAACTGCTGCATCGATATTGATCACCGATACAAGATCTGCCATCGGTAGCTCACAAACATAAACACTTAACCCGTTGAATAATATTGTTTTTGTTTACCAATCACTTAACCTTCTTACCAATCACTAATAGTAGTTGCGATTGAAACTTTAGCATCTAAACACTATTGATCACCATATCCTATGGCCACGTCACAAGATACATTATAGATTTGACAAGACATTAAAATCATCTATCACTTGTCATCAATTGTTCTAGCAGTTGTACTGTTATACTTCATTCGATTACAACTCTCACATAAAACTTACTTGAGTAGTAGAGATCATTAATTTGACATCTAGATACATACCTAGGTCTCCCTTAAAGATAGAAACCAATGAAACTCACTAAAACTCATATTTCATCACAAATATTCTTGACAACATACTAGGAATACAAAGTTAATAGTTGACATCAATGACTATATAATATCTGATCATCCTGTAGTCAAATCATGAAGTCATCACCAAAACACACTTACCATTACTACATCATATATTCCAATAGGAGGACTATATTTCAAGGTTCCTTTTTGGTCTATAAAAGTCCCCACATCATTAACTTAATGCAGAGTCTCAAAAGTTTTTCTTCCTCAGGGGGAACAATGAAAGTTGTATAGAAGCCTTGGATTTGATGAGAGGAGGAGATATCCATAAATATTATTAGGAAGATATCAGGAAGATATGCCATAAATATTCTAGAGAAGCTGCCAAGAAAGGAAGGAGATACCAATCTAGTATGGGAAAATCATCTGGCAACGAAGTCTCAACGGTGGAAATTACTCACTTACTATCGGAGTTTAAGCATGACATCGTCAATAATATGGATACCCAGCTAGACACACTTTAGGCCAAGAAAAATAATGAGGATGTTGAAGAAATGTTAGAAGAATATTACCATCATTGTAGATAGAAGAATAAGTATTGTAAATGAATGATGTCGGCTAACTTTGATAGAATACAAATTCCACCATAATTCAAGCTAGTTAAAGGATATGATGACCAAATTTTCTTCATTACTCAAAGGAGGCCATGGGATCAAAGGAAAGGTATGCCATAAGACCCCTTATCTTTTAGTGGTCCTTATTCAAATGCATATGATCCTAATAATCAATGTAATACACCATATAATTCAAATTATGGAGGTTATCCACCTTAGCTTTGGAACAATTCTCATAATACATGGCACAATTATCAACACCCTCAATTGCAACAAAACTAAGGGAATTGGAAACAACCTCAAGGGGGTTGGAAACCACCTTAGGAGAACTGTAAGTAGATATCCCAATGGAGGAGAGGATAGACATGACCAAACCAACCTATTGGTTAGTTACAACCACCTCCACAACCTTAGCAGCAAGTACTAATGCCTCCTCTAACCAAAATGATAGCTCACCTAGGCCTACCCAATTACAAGCACAACCTGTCCTTAATCCAAATAATAATCCACATCAACAACCTTTATATTCTACTAACCTAAATCAATATCCTTCATATTCTATTGCTATTAGTTATACACATCTCAAATCAGGTACAACTTTACCAACACCCTCTTCCCTAGTCATAACTGAGATACCTTCCGAAGAGGGAGAGATAGATGATGTTTCTAACCAACATCTTCAACCAAGTTAGTCAAAAGAGTTAGAACTTCCCCAAAAGTCTAATGCAGTACCTATATTCTCTCAAAGGTTAGAGGTAAAGGAAACCAAAGAAAAAGAGGAGTCAACCTTTGATTTAATAGATTAGTTGAAGCATATATGTGTCAAGATACCTTAGTTTCAAGCCATAAAAGATGTCCCAATTTATAACAAAGCTATCAAAAAAGCTTGTTTAAAAAAACTTAGAAGAAGAAAAAAATATCCTCAAATAATGCTTGTAATAGGTTAGTTGGCAGAGATAATGCTTGGAAAGGTAATTGCTAATAAGTAATCTAACCCTGGTAATCATTTGGTTGAAGTTATCATCAATGGAACCCAAGCACAAAATTCCTTAATAGACCTAGGTGCTTCTATAAATGTGATTATAGAGAATATCATGCAACATCTTAATATCACTAATTTGAGACCCAAACCCACTGTCCTGCAGCTAGCATATAGTTCCATTGTTAAACCTGATGAAATGGTAGAAGATCTTCTAGTAACTTAGGACTCTTGGGAAAATATCCAACTAATTTTATGATTCTTTCTCCTAAAGTAGCTCTCAGAGGTTATCCTGTTATTTTGGGAATACCCTATTTGGCTATAAGAGATGCCTTTATAGGTTTTAGGTCAGGAGACATGACCATTTATGATGGCCTAACTACTAAAAAATATCTCTTTATCCCCCAACACAACCTTAGCTTAATTTGGGACAACCAGTGTGGCCATATATAAGGGAATAAATAGATGAGACCAATTGAGTTGCACAACTTATGGTGATAAATAGGGATCCTTTCCTATATCTCTAAGAAGAGGATGGCATGCTCTCACATATCATTCAGAATCACTATGGAGTATATGAGAAATCACTGATCCCACTATGTCTTGCTTGTCCTTTGTAAAGCATTCTTCCTACATCCTATTCACCCAACTTTCCTACAACCAAAGATATGCTTCATACTCTACTGCCACATGAAATGAAAATTTAATGCCTTAGTAAATCCTTAATGATTAAACTGACTAAGAAAGTGGAATTTTCATGAGGTAAGTGTTAGAATGTAAACAAAAAACTTACTGAGAAACATCATATGTCTTTGATAGAACTTCTTAAGATTCATGAGAAAAAATTGCATGACATTATCATGATATGAAGGGTCTTGATCCTAAGTTATGTACACATAGAATTTACATTAAGGAGGAATATAGACCAGTAAGGAAGCCTCAAAGGAGGATTAACCATACACTAAGAGAGATAATAAAAGGGGAATTGCATAAATTGCTAAATATAGGATTTATATACCTAATTTATGATAGCCAATGGTTGCCACCTCTTGTTATAGTTCCTAAAATGGGGGGAAAGTGGAGAGTTTGCATAGATTATAGATAACTTAATGCTACCACTGAAAAGGACCACTTTCCACTTTCCACTACCTTTCATTGATCAAGTGCTAGATTCTTTGGCAGGGAAGAAATACTTCTCATTTTTAGATGGTTTTGATGGATGCAACCAGATAAGAATTGCACCTAAGGACCAAGAGAAAACAACATTTATTTGTCCCTGGAGAACTTATTCCTACACTATTCTACCATTTGGATTATGCAATGCTCCAACTACATTTTAGAGAGCAGTCATCAACATATTTTTAGATATTTCACATAATTGTATGGAGATTCATATGGATGACTTTACTCCTTTTGGTGTCACTTATGAGGAAGCCTTGAGAAACCTACATAAATTTTTGCAAAGGTGTCAAGATCATAAATTATCTTTGAATAGTGAAAAGTGTTTCATGATGATGTAGGAGGGCGTAGTGCTTGCACACTACATCTCACAAGGAGGTATCCAAGTTGATCTTGCAAAGATTGAGGTCATTCTCAACCTTTCAACTCTAGTTAAGAAGAAATATGTCAGATGATTCTTGGGACATGCACGTTATTACAGAAGGTTTATAAATAATTTAAAACACATAGTAGGACTATCGTATAATCTATTGAAAAGGGATGCTAATTTTTAATGGACCCCATAGTGTGAGACAACATTTTATGACTTGAATACAACATTGAATCATCCACCTGTGCTCAAGAGACCTAATTGGGAAATTCCTTTTCATAAAAATACATATGTATCAAATAATTCTATTGGGATAATCCTTGGCCAGATTGAAGAATATGTGGAGACAACTATCTATTCTATGACTAAAAAACTCTAGGGACCTCAATTCAGTTGCACTATTACTGAAAAAGAAATGTTAGTAGTCATATATGTACTTAATAAATTTAGACATTACATTACTAGCTATCAAATCTTTACTCACATAGATCATGTAACCATAAAATATCTCACAAATAAGCCTTCATCATAGGAAGTTTAGCTAGATGGTTGTTATTGATGCAAGATTTTGATATTACCATAGTTGATAAGCTAGTTGGAGAAAATGTAGTAGTTGATTTCTTATCTAAACTGACAACCAAGGATGATCAACAAGTCATCGATGACTCTTTTCCAGATGAGGATTTTTTTCCCATACCTATTCACATCCCTTGGTATGCTGATATTGTAAATTATCTAGTTGCAAACAAAGTTCCTTCTCACTTTCACCAAAGGAGAAGAGGTTACTAGTTAAAAAGAGATTTAAATTCTCATGGATTGGAGGATGCTTGTTTTATATTGGACCTGATCAAGTCATGATAAGGTGTGTAAGAGAGGATGAGACCTATGAAATTTTGCATGCATGTCATGATGAGCCATGTGAAGGGTATTTTGTAGCCAAAAGAATAATTAAGATATTGGATACATGATACTATTGACCTACCCTTCACAAAGATGTTTCCAAATATGAAAGGAAGTATGATATATGTCAAAGAGTGGGTAGACCAACCTGGGTAGATGAAACATAATTACATCCAAAAGTGGTAGTCATACCTTTTGAAAAATGGGGACTAGATTTCGTTGTACCCCTTGATCCTCCATCCAATGGTGAGTCTTACATTTTATTTTGCATTGATTATGTGACTAAGTTGGTTAAAGTTAAGGTCATGAAGCATGAAAGGGAAAATTAGGTTGTTGAGTTTCTCTATGAAGATATTTTCACATGTTATGGAGTTTCTAGGGAGATTTTTACAGACCAAGGAGCTCACTTTACTTCCACACTCATCACAACCCTAGTGAATAAATACAATATTAGGCATAGGAAGTCAGAAAACTATTAGTCGTGAGAAAATGGACAAGTATAAATCACAAATAGGGAAATAGAAGCCATACTTACAAATATAGTAGTTATGCATAGAAAAGAGTGGGTCACAAGACTTAGTAAATAATTCTGGGCATATAGGACATCCTAGAAAAAATAATGAGTTTTACTCCTTTTGAGATACTGTATTGAAAAACAACCATGATGCCAATAGAATTTGAGCATAAGACTTTTAGAACAATCCTTGAGCTTGATATGGACATCTTTGCAGCACAAAAGGAAAGGCTCATGCAAATTAATGCTCTAGATGAATTAAGGAAATAATCTCTACATCAGATTGAAGTGATGCAAAACTAGTAAATAAAATGGCATGATAAATACATTAGGGAGACATGATTCCACCCAGGAGATTGAGCACTCCTATATGATTCAATATATAAGGATAATATAGGAAAAATGCAAACTTGATGGCTTGGGCCATATGAAATTGTAGAGGTTTTCCAAATGGAGCCATCCATCTTAATACAATTTATCCAGTGCAATTCAAGTTATTAGTCAATGGTCATCGCCTCAAGATTTATAAAAAAATAGAATCTAAGCGCAAGTTCCTGTAGTTTAATGCACATATTAGTTTTGAACTTCCTGCACCTGCATATGATTGATTTCAGGTCACACCTTTTGCCTAATAAACTCCATGCATGCAATCATAATAAATGGATTAAACTCACTTCAATTCTCTTCCATTATCATTTCACTATCACTTCATAACACTTGCACTTCTCTAGTTTACCAATTTAACTTGTAGCCAACTCCAGTAATGATCGAATAATTTGTATTTATTACAAAATTTAGGTATTTACATAAGCATCAGGTATATTTATTACTTCAGATGCTTTGTTTATTTACTGCATAATTAAAATGCATATTTCACGTAGCAATTTCCCTACAAATATCTTGTCACTTTCTGGGACATGTGCAGACACTTGTCTCATTTTTTGTTGAGGAGTGTGCTTATGTATCACGTCATAGATCATTCCATACATATTTATGATTGCATCATCCATATTGTATTGTCCTAAAAAGTTAGCACCCATAATTAGATGTCTTTAAGACCTATTAGACCCTATTTTGGTGATTTCAAGGTCCAGATGTCCATTATGCTTGATAAAAACAACCTGCATTTCCTCCTCCCGCTTCTTTTCACCTTCCCCAAAATCCTCATAAAATTTGGGGACATTTTTCATGGGAAAATTTAACTGGTCAACTTGTCCTTGATATTTTTGGCTCAAATTTTTCCTAGAGCCCGATGTTGAGGTCTTCTTCTAAGGTTTTCAATTGTGGCTGACTTGGATAAAATTTGAATTTAAAATTCAAGGATTTACTATAAAAGGACCTCACATATCGTCATTTTTCATAAGTTGATCAAGTGCAATCTATCTATCAAGAATTCAAGCCATCAAGAAAGAGCAATTGAGGATTTGGATTCAAGATTTGAAGGCAAGCATCTGATTCAAGATCTCCAAGTCTCCATTTCTTCAAGATCCATTCAAGAAATGAAAATGTTATAAAATGGATGCAATTTTATCTCCCGTGATGTAAAAGTATATGAATTCTCAATCAAGTAAGGATATTCATTGATCCATCCTTCTCTTTTTTCTTCTTTGCATGTGGTTATCAAGCATATCTACATTCAAGATCTAGGAGAGGAAATCACAGATCCATGTATTTGTGAAGGTGTCATTAATTATACATATCATTCTAAGGTCAATTCTTTGGATTCTAAGCACATTCAAGCATCTGCATGGATTTGAGCGACTACTACATTCGTTCATAAGGGTTTCATCCAAGGTAAATCAATAATTTTCCTTTTACATTATTTTTCTTTATGCAATTTAAACTCAACTTGAAGGTTGATTCCTCAACAAGGGTTTGACCAAGGAAAACCCCTTTCCACAACCTTTTTCCCAGTTTTTTGTGTGGAGGAACAAGTTTAAGAGTTGTGAATTTGGATATGGGTAGTACAGGTACAATTGCAAGATTTGGGAAAATTTCATCAGATTTTTCTAGGAACAACTCAACTAGTCGAGTTGTTCCCAAAAATTCAACTTACTTTTATTGTTTTTTAATGAAAATTTCAAGATAGACAAATTTAGATCCTTGTTTTCCATATTTGCAGTTACAAAAGGATAAGAGATCCTGGTGATAGTCAAATTTAGATTCAAAGTTTTACCTTCTCCATCTTGTTTCTAGGTGCACTTATTCTTCCTTCTTTTCCTTTGAACTTACTTTATTAGATCACATTTGTACTTTATCATATCATATCATTTCTGTCCCCTTAGAGGAATTCAAAACCCCCTTAGGTCATAGACCTATTATTAGCACTCTTCCTCCTTTTGGTTGTGCTAATCATATTTTACTTAAGGGTGGGTTAGTATTCCAAAGTATATATAGGATCTTAGTGAGTGATCTACATCTTACCATTGCTCACCATTTTCCTCTATTCATTTTGGTGAGCCAGACACATTACACTTTCATTCTGATTTGGTGTCTGTATCTCCTTGTGTGCATTGTATTTTATCATAGCTTTATTACATTGTATGTATCTAGATCTATAGGTTTATTTATTTATAAATCTTATTTAGTGTCTAGATATACTTGTGCATGTTTTACATTACACCTTTGCATTTGTTACTTAGATATACTTTTCATAACAACATTATTATTGCATTGTGTTAGATCTATATCATTATTTTCATTCCCTTGTGCATGAGTGTTTTAACTTTGAGTCCTACTTATAGCATTCCGGTTAGGAGAATTCATATACTTATGGGTTCCTTTGATCCTTAGCTTTCTCTCTTTCCTAGGAATCTTGATGAGACCAATATGCATACTAGTGAAATCAATCCTGTCATGGAGAAAAACTCTTACCATTCTTCTCATGATGAATATGAGGCTTTAATAGTCCCTCCTATGCAAGTCTAAAAAATTTCCAATAACTTTGAGAAATTTGAACAATGGTTAGGACAAGAAAACTCTAATCCGAAAGTCATTTCCATTGTAAAAGGTTTAATGAAGCTCATTCATAATGAAGAATATGTTAGAATTCCTAATCCTTTTTCTCTTTCTATTCCTTCAAGTGTGTCATGTGTTTCCTTTCCTTTATCAATTCCCACTTACCATAGGGCGCCCTTTTCATATTTAACCATTCCTTCCATCTCTCATAATGATCCAAACATTTCAAACATTATCTCCTCCTACAATTCTTTCTAATGATCCTACTGTAGACACTCGAAAATGGACAGGCTTGCGACTTGACATTAAAAACACTAATTTTCATCTATTACTTAATGGTTTTTTAATCATTAATTAAGCATATATTTTCTTCTGAATTTATTCCCCAAATCATCTAATCAAATTCCCAAAATTAATTAAATAATTAATTTTATTTAATTAATTAACCTTAATTGATTAATTACCATTAATTAATTAATTAAATAAATTCAATTCCCTATAGTTTAAATTGAAATATTTAAACTTACTGTAGACACCCTAAAATGGATAGGCTTGCGAATTTACATTAAAAATGATGAAATTATTTTTCCATTAGTATACTTAGTGAAAAACATTGACAAAGCATTACCGACAGACAACAAGCATTACCGGCGAACCACAAGCAGTACCGATGAAATGCAAGTATACTCGACAGAACAAAGATTTTGAGAAAAATACTAAGTATAAAAGTGACAAGCATCATCGGCGACCACAAGCATCACTGACGACCACAAGCATCATCGACGACACAGTTTTCAGAACTAACCTGACAGAAATTGAAAAGGCATACCCGATGACGAGTTCAAGAAAGGAACATCGATGACCAAGAAAACCGACCATCAGAACCGATAGACAGATAAAGAACCTGCAAATTGTGAATCTGATTTTTACACGATGGATAAAGCAATGTAATTCTATTTATAGAGTTTTATTTTGTTTTAAATCATAATTTGATGGTCATGCAAGCTTTATGTAAATGCTTTAAAGCATCCTAACAGATCTAAAGCATATCTAACTAAAGATCAAGGTCAAGTTGTATACCTTGGATCTAGAGTTAACTTGTGATGCATGAATAAAGAATTGAACCTAAACTAGTATAAATAGATGTTCATACTCAATTGTGAGTACATGAATTCTTATTATTGATAGCCACGAAGAGAATCTAAAGAGTAGAAGGCAAAATTCATGCAAAGATCAGAAATAGAGTACATCAGTTATCAAGAACACACAGAGGCTACCGATGAGTAGATAAAGGTGTTATTCGATCATGGAAGGATGATTACTAACATGTATGAAGCTTTATAGGATCTGTTATCAACAATTGAAGATTAAATTTATCATTAGATCAAATACTTATGTAGTTGCATTCTAACAAGTGCATCACATCTAAAATCCTTTTGTAGAAGATGGACTTAACCGTTCTTTCCAAATCTCTTAACAGAGTGCACACTTAACAGTGTTGCTAAAGCTTCAAATGAAGTAGATCTTAACAGGTCTCCACTATAATACTCCTAATAGGGTAGGTCATCAGAAG
>MU224575.1:192547-224810 GCA_018584345.1 Thuja plicata
CAGCCTGCCAGGAAAGGATATAGGAGGGAATGTGGAAGATTTTGAACAGCAAAGAAATGAAAATACAAATGTTATTTTGAATGTTTAAAAGTCAAAGTGATGACTGCAAATACAAAGGAAGTGCAGCTTGCGTAGCATATGGTGAGTGTAAGTTGTGCTAAGTTTTGAAACTTCCAAATTAATGCAATCAATGTCTGCGCTAGTAAAAGAGGAGGGGCTGCGTATGAGATTGGGAGGACTGCATTCCCAGTGGTTTGCGCTGCCAATACAGATTGGGGGATATTGTTTAAAGTGTTTTGCAGATATAAAACTAAAGAATCCTACGCTGCCCATGGAAGAGACCAGCGCCAGCAAATGGGGAACAAGAAGATTGGGGGGGGCAGTTTAATGTATTTCTCTGCCATAATCAGCGCAGCAGCAGATTGGAGTTTCCTTTTTTAGAAACATTGAATGAGCTGATCAGAGCACAATGAAATTAACTGTCCAAGCACATCAATTGTGATGTATTACTGCACAGACCTTTAGGGGATTGCATTCTTTGAAGTTTTCAATACATTTAAATGTATTCACAAGGATGACTTAACACCACATTCACAGACCGTGATGTGCCACTGCATAAACCCCTACATAATGATCCTCTGCACTTACTTGTCCAGGTCCACAAAAGTGCTATTCGTAGGGTCCTTGTTGATGGTGGAGCTGGGTTAAACATCTATACTCTAAAGTTAATCAAGCAACTAGGCTATTCAGAATCAAGCATTGATGTCACAAGGAGGATAAATATCAGAGCTTATGATGAAGAGGAAAGGTCCTCTAAAGGTATTATCATTCTACCTGTTCGTATTGGTCCTGTGGTAAAAAACACTCCCTTCCAAATCTTAGACCTTGAGTTGGGATAAAACATGCTACTAGGGAGACCTTGGATACATGAAATGCAAGCTGTACCTTTGACATACCATCAATGCATGAAGTTCCCACACCAGGGAGAGGAGATCATCATAGAGGGAGATCCCAATCCTTTCCAGTATTGTAATGCGGTCAAAATCAGCACTGATAACCAGTTACCATCAAACCAAGATGCAAGCATCCCATCCTCTTCAGATTTGAATCCCAAGGATGTCACATGGGCAACAGGAAAGATAGTCATTAACTAGGATGCAAGTATTCCCTCCTCTTCAGATTCAAATCTTATAGATATCACACAGAAAGCAGGCAAGATATCCATCACAGACAAGGGCTATGGTGAATATAAATATGAAGAGGCTTTTACCATCATGCACATGCCTCAAAGCCTAAGAACTCATGGCATGCCACAACCAATTATTGCAACAGAAACTCCACAACTTGTTATATTCAGATGTCCACCCACAACCTTTGTTCGATTGGGAGACATAGCGGAAGAAAATCCTTTTGAACAGGACATCAATACCTGGTTATACCAAGACCACCTTGAGATAATCCAACCAACACCACCCTTGTCAAACTATGGTAATGGTTACACAATGATACAAAGATTTGGGTACGATGGTACAACCGGGCTAGGGGCAAGACAACAAGGCATATTTGAATTGCCTCTCCAACCAACCCAGAGAAACATGAGAGTTTTGGGCTATGGAAAACAAAACACCAGTCTTGTAATCCAAGACATTCAAGTTAATCAGGAGCAAATAGCAGAGATGCACCGGGGGCACAACACAAAACATGTCTTAATAAGCAACATATTAGCATAGTTGTTTCTCATCGAAGAGGGAACCACACAATCTCGAATAAACCTACACATAGCAATTGATGATAACCAAGGAAGTGAGACATCTGACGAGCATTCTATTTAGACTAACTCCCACGAGTATGAGTGGAGATCCCTTAACGACTCTGAACCACTGATCCCATATTATTCCCCTCGGTCAGAAATTATCATAAATCTAGCAGACCTATTTGACCAACTGACCATTACCAAACAACCCTGCATAGACAAACATGTTATCTATCAGACCTCAAGTGGTGCGTCCACATCACAGTCCAATTTTGTAGGCACCATATCAGTAGTCCCTTTGAGTCAACCAGAGCCAAATAGCCATGAAAGTATCTGTATTGTACACCCAGAGCTCATAGAGTGGGATCAACAAGGACTACCTGATCTAGATGTCTTCAAAAATGATGAGGCTATAGCTCATTTCATGGGATTAAGGGAAGGCATTCTGTCAGGAGATCAGAAGGCAGGCTTTTCCATTAACCTAGATAGAGTGACATATTTCAGGGAGGAAGCTCCTCTTTCCAGTCCATAAAATAAAAAAGAACAAAAGAATGATAAAATGCTAAAATAAGACGTATCTTCTAGCGAAAACCTCACTGAGGCTCTAGAAGATGGAAAGAAGGAACTCCTCCCCTTGACAGAGGAGAAATCAACATTACTAGTAGAAGAAATAGAGGAAGTCAATTTGGGAGATGACAAGAACCCAAAGAAAATATACTTGGCAAAATCACTCACCCCTGAGGAGAGAGAACAGTTCATCAGTTTCTTCAAGGCAAGGATGATCAATTTTGCATGGTCCTACTCAGATATGCCAGGGTTAGATCCAGAACTAGTACTACACCATCTCTCGTTGCTACCCAACACCAAACCTATCAAGCAGAAGCTGAGAAAGATGCATCCCCATGTTGTATTTCTATTCAAGGCAGAGTTGAAAAAGCTCCTAGATGCTAAATCCATAAGACCTATACCATATGCGGACTAGATATCTAACTTGGTACCAATTACAAAGCATAGTGGTCTGATATGGATTTGCACAGACTTCAGAGATCTCAACATAGCTTGTCCCAAGGATGACTTCCTTTACCAAACATTGATATGATAGTAGATCTAATGGCTGGACATCAAATTCTATCACTCATGGATGGCTTTTCAGGTTACAATCAAATAAGGATTGCACCAGAGGACCAAGACAAAACAAATTTCACATGTCCTTGGGGAACATATTTTTGGAATGTCAAGCCGTTTGGTCTAAAGAATGTCAGAGCGACATATCAAAGGGCTATACAACTATATTTCATTATCTCATCCATAAAAAAATGGAATATTATGTGGACGACATACTAGCCAAGTCAATACTTTGAAAGGATCATCTACAAGTTTTGGGACCAATCTTTGACAGAATGCAGGAATTCAAGGTTCGTCTAAACCCAAAGAAGTGTGCATTTGGTGTCATAGCAGGAAAATTACTGGGGTTCATAGTGTCACATAGAGGAATCAAAGTGGACCTAGCAAAATTCAAAGCAATAGTGGACATGCCTCCACCATCGAACCTGAGACAACTAAGAGGATTACAAGGAAGGGTCCAATCGATCAAACGCTTCATAGCTTAACTAGTAGACAAGTGCCACCCATTCCAATATCTATTGCACAAAGACATCAAATTCATATGGATAGAGCAATGCGAGTGGGCACTTCAAATATTCAAAGACTACCTTCTCAAGTCTCCTATATTGGTGCCACCAGTTCAAGGTAGACCACTGCTTCTATATATCTCAGTGATAGAATCAGCATTAGGTGTACTCTTAGCACAACATGATGATGCAGGTAAAGAGAGGGATATCTACTATCTAAGCAGGACATTGGTTGGATATGAGTGAAACTATATGCCAATTTAAAAGTCATGCCTTGCAATTGTCTTCACCTCCCAGGAGCTGAGACATTATATGTTGAGTCACCAAACAAAGTTGATCACACATATTGATCCTTTAAAGTATCTCCTAAGCAAAGCAACGCTCACCGGACGACTGGCAAAGTGGGTAATGATCTTAAGCGAGTTTGACATTGAGTATGTAGATAGAAAGGCTATCAAAGGACAAGTGATCATGGATCAACTAGCAGAGGCACCCATTCAGGACCACCAGCCTATAATTTCTGACTTTCCTGACGAATCTATCATGACACTACAACCAGCAATTGAGGTATGGCAACTATATTTTGATGAATTGTGTATGAACCATGGTGCAGGGGTAGGGATAGTGCTGATAACTCTAGATCATGATACAATTCCAAAGTCTTTCAGACTTAACTTCCCATGCACCAACAACATAGTAGAATATGAAGCACTGGTCATCGGTCTAAAGATAACAATTCAATGGAGAATCAAGAACCTTAAAGTCTTTGGCGATTTAGAGTTGGTCATTAGTCAAGTCAAAAATTATTATATGACCAAAGATGAGAAGCTCATACCATACAGAGCATAGATGGAAAGGCTACACACCAAGTTCCATTACATCTTCTTCGATCAAGTCCCACGAGCATAGAACAAAGTTGTAGATGTGATGGCTAGCATAGCATCACTAATTGATATGCCAGGAAATGAAACAAGATTCCAGTTTTTAGTGGAGAAACTCTTGGTGTCATCACATTAGGCGTCTATCACAGAATCAGTATGTGTCCTTGTTGGTCCTGAATCCCCATGGTACCAAGATGTCTATAACTATCTCCAAAACAATATCTTACCTCCCAACTTGTCTAGGAACCAGAGAAAATCCCTCATCCGTCAAGCCTCTAGGTATACCATCCTCTCAACTACTTTATACAAATGAAGTCTAGATGGAACGTTACTACGATGTCTCACTTCCATGGAAGCCCAAAAAGCTTTGTACGAGGTAAGGAATTTGTTGAACCCATGGAGGTGGCAACAACTTAGCTAAGAAGATCATCCGTATGGGATACTATTGGCCCACAATAGAGACAGATGCACACAAACATGTACAAAGGTGTAGACAGTGTCAGATTCATGGAGACCTCACCCACGCACCAGCCCAGGGACTAAATCCTATCACATCACCATTGCCATTTTCAATGTGGGGATTTGACGTAATGGGCAAAATTACACCTTCTTCAGCAAATGGACACAAATACATCATAGCAGCAACAGAGTACTTTACCAAGTGGGTGGAAGCAATTCCCCTCACTTACATCACTGGAAAGCAAATAGCAATGTTCATACTTAACCACATTATCTGTCGATACGGGATCCCCCAAACAATCTTGATAGATCATGGCACACCTTTCCAGAACAAGGATGTTGAAGACCTATGCAAATAGTTCCATATCAAACAAGGGTTCTCC
The DNA here is from genome assembly GCA_018584345.1 of Thuja plicata. Taxonomy (NCBI): domain Eukaryota; kingdom Viridiplantae; phylum Streptophyta; class Pinopsida; order Cupressales; family Cupressaceae; genus Thuja; species Thuja plicata. The sequence goes on from MU224575.1 coordinate 197,655, forward strand.
TCATTTTACTACCCTCAAGGGAACAACCAAGCCAAAGCTACAAATAAGACAATCTTGAAAATCCTGAAGAAAATAGTGAACAAATTAGGGCGAGACTGGCATTTACAGCTTAGTCCCGCACTATGGGCATACAGAACTAGTGTGAGAACACCTACAAGAGCCACTCCTTTCTCCCTAGTCTATGGATCAGAGGCGGTATTACCCCTCAAAGTGGAAATCCCATCCCTAAGGATATCATAGAAGAACCTGATCACAAATGAAGACTACAGAGTAGCAAGGCTCAGTGAACTAGAGTTACTAGATGAAAGAAGACAACATGCTTTCGACCACTTACAAGGTTATCAAAATCGCCTTAGAAGAAACTATCATAAAAAGGTAAAGCCATGAAAATTTGAGCTAGGAGACCTTGTCCTCATGGAAAATTAGAAGAATCAAGTAGAGCGAGTCAAACCCGAAAATTTTGAGCCTAACTGGCTAGGACCATTTGTTATTATTAGCTCTACTCAGAGTGGGCCATTCATATTAGCAACACCAGAAGGAGATCAGCTCCCCGGCTACATCAACAACATGCACCTGAAGAGGTTCTACCCTTAAGGTCTCTATGGTTAAGGCACCTATCTACATATCCTGAAAATACCAAAAAATTAAAATTAAAATTAAAAAACATAAAATGTTACCTTGGTGAAAACCTGAAAATCAAGCGCCTTGGCGACAACAAAAAAAGGAAAAAAGGAAAAAAAGTAAAAAAAAACAAAATTTCTCTCTTAGTGAAAACCTGGCAATCAGGCGCTATTGAGTAGGTACCTTGGTGAAAACCTAGCAAATAGGCGCCAAGTGTTCAAATCCAGCTTCACCATCAATGAATTCTAAAAGCTTGAGCACACTTCAAATACGAGATTGACTACCCAAGCTGTATCCATAAGCACAGTCCCCTCTGAGCACCAAGCACTTACCCATGGTTAAATACTGGTCCACCAGACTAGGGGGCGATTCCAAATGTCTTGAAAAAATCCCTAAAAATTAGAAAACTCATCAAAAATCCTAAAAAGATCAAAAATCAAGAGAAAATTAATCTTCATCAAAAACATTAAAAAAAAATTACAAAATCCAAAGCAATAAAATCAACCTGGTTATCAAGAGAGCAAGGGGCAATCACACCCAGTCAATCAATGTCACAGTTATGAGCTTTGCGAATCAACATTGGACTCATCTGACACAACTTTATCAATCTATCAATTCAATCAACAAGTAGCTGGCGACCAAGCCAAACTATCAATATTGTCACAATCATGAGCTTTGCGATCCAGCATTGGGCCCATTTAACACAGCTTGATCAGCTGCCAACATGATCAAATCAATCAAATTAATCAATATTGTCACAATCATGAGCTTTACGAACAAGCATTGGGCCCATCTGACATAGCTTGATCAGCTTCCAACACGATCAAATCAATCAAACCAATCAAGCCCATCCAAAGAGTCGAGCCAATCAAGAGAATCCAACTACATCGAGGAACCATCCAAAAATGTTGACTAGGTCAGTCAAGTCAGTTAGATGTCAGTCTATATTTTGCGGTTATGTTCTTATGCTACTCTAGGATCCACCATGTGAGGAGAGTAACTATGATAGATCATGACTTATTTTCTTTGGTTACTGTCTGTTGAATGTTCACTTTGATTTCAGGGCCATGATGATTAAGGATAAATGCGGTGGGTGCTGTCACTTATCTGGCAGCCGCGCAGTTCCATGATCTGAACTTAACCCTGGGAAATAATTGGACATTCCTTCTCTTTTATTTTTGCTTGTTTAGTTTATAGAATCAAGAGCTTGCAGCATTATTCAGAGACTCTGAGTGCTTTGTAGTTCTATCTTGGTTCCTATGGTCTTTCCCTTTATGTTGCAAACAAGAGCTCACGATGCTATCCAGTTAGACTCTAGGGGCGTAGGAGTTTTATCTTGTTTGCTTGGCTTTCCCTTTTGGAAATCAAGAGCTCACAATGTTATCCAAATGGATTCTGGGTGCATAGGAGTTCTATCTTGGTTTCTTTGTTTTAGATTAATTCAGAGGACAAGTGGTATCCAGATGGTCAATATTTGGATGCTTTTGGCTCTCTTTCTTTTCAAATAGGGAACATAGTTGAACCTAGATGGTCAATATTTGGGTGCACTATGGGTCTCTTTCTATTCAATCTCTCTACTCCTTCTGCTATCAAGAGGTCATGGCGGTATCCAGGTGGTATGTGATTTGGATCATTCGACGCTCTTCAGGAAAATTGAAAAATACAAAAAAGAAAAGAAAAAAAGATGCAATGATGACAATTATTGGAAATAGGGGCAGCAAATTAGGACATTCATCCTTTCTATCAGATCATATCTATCCCAAAATGCAAAAAAAGAGAAATTTTTTTTATCATTCCATTCTATTAGATCAATCTCAGAGAACATCCATTAAACTAACTTCTTTCTAACTAACACATGCATTACTCAGATATTTTGTGCATAGTAGATTACATTTATTTCATTAAGTACATCAAAAGAGAAACAAAACATAGTAGTTACATACATGATAATCATAAAAACACATGCAACCATAAGCATCTCATATAGACATGCATTTCATTTACACCATCCTACATGACATGTCAGTATCATAGAAAAAGTAAATCATCCATGTACGAGTTTGCATAATAGAAACATATTGCATATACATATCATCATCTAAAAAACACCAAAATCATGTAGAATCATACATTTAGTAAAGTAAACCATTACACATCATAAATAATAGCTGCATCTCATAAAAATCAAAATATCTAAGTACAATGAATGGTCGCAAGTTTGATCAAAGAAGGTAATCAACGTATATATATCAATAAATATTAGTGTGTTGGGATACAAAAGTGGTACTACTCAGAGTATAAACAATGGAATCACTACAAAAATGGTACATGGTACATAAGTCAATAAGAGCTACCCCCACCCTCGCCAGGAGGTGGACGAGGGGGGTGGCATGTCAGAATCTGTCCTATGAGAGGAACCAAGAGCTCTAACACCACTACTCTGAGAACGCTGGGCCCTGCTGGATCTCTGTAAAGCAGTGTACCTAGGCACTCTCTGCACTGCAAGAACTGCACCCTCATAATGGCATCTCCAATAATCAATCTCTCTCTGAGCATCTCGCCCAGATTTGTAATACCTGTCTAGAACCTCATGGTGTGAGACATCCTGTACACTGCCAATGAATGAGTGAACCTTAGCTCAAGCCTGTCGCTCTCTAGACTCAGTTGTTGTAACCCGAGCCTCTAAAGCAGTAGCATGTGCATCAAAAAGGGCAAGTCAGGCCTGAAGGTCCTAAACCTACTGAGTGAGGTACTCCACCTTCGAGGGATCATCATCCATGCCACCCATAGCCACATCCATGTCCCCCTCCTCCACCCTGTCTCCTAGTCCCTCATCTCCTCTCCGCCTCAGAACCCAAGAATCATTAGCACTCTCTGAGCTCTCCCCTGTGCTGCGACTAGTGCTGCCACTATCCCTAGAAGAACCTGTCTCCACACTCTGCTCATCTAGAGCCTCCATGTCTATATCAACAATCTCCACATCAATGTCCTGAATAACAACCCTCTCCTCCTCTCTAGGAGCCAAAACTGTAGCTGTCTGCTTGTGCACTCTCCAAACTAACTGGGGTGCCTCCTCATGCATAGCCTCCTCATCCTCCAAAATAGTGCTCAAACCAACACGAGGGGCACTAGTCCTAACCCCACCACCAACACTCCTAAGACTAGGATCATCACCTCCATCATCTCCCCTACCCCGTCCTCTATCTCTCCCACCATCCCTCCATCCCCTACCCCATCCACCATCTCTCCTCCCATCCCTACCTCCCCTGCCACCACCTCTCCCTCCATCACAACCTCCCCTACCACGCCGTACCCGTTGGGCCCTCCTCATGATAGTCCTAGCAACAGGATGTGAGACATCTGTAAGTGCAACCAGCTGATGCTGCAACCAATGGGCATCATACTCAGGTGTAGTGCCTGCAAAAGACAAATTCAACTATCAGTACTAGAGCAGATAAAGACATAAATACCAAAATAGATATGAACAATTATCAGAGAGTAGAAAGGAAGTACATAAGCATCAGAAACAAGACAAACTTGGGTCTATAGTGGTCGAGCGCCAGGTCCATGCCACAGGAAGTAAACCTAAAAACTTAGTGTGAGAAACATCAAGTGATACTACACGACCCCAAACAGCAGTATCGCTCGACCTCTGAGAAAAGTATGCATAAGAATCAGATACATCCTGCTTCTCTCCAAACTGGCGCAACACCCTGTCGGTATTGTGAAAGTCTATCATATGAATATGATCGGTCACGCAACAAATCAAATACCTCTGCTGACAATAGAATTGGAGATGGATGTCCTCTCCATCCCAGACAAGACAATCTCTATACGACATCCAAATGAAATATGGAATCATATCTAACTGATGTCGCCAATATGTCAAGTGACCCATATGCGTTTGAATAATGGATCCATCATACATGAAGACATATGGCCTATCTGCTAGAAGAGCATGAGCACCAAAGGGATGACATACGACAATATTCTCCCATGCCCAGATCTGCAAGAGGGTAGCACCGCATCCGAGCAACTTCCATCAAGGTAAGCCACATACAACATGTGAAAATGTATATGGGACAACATGCATGGACCCCAAGCAAAGACGGTATGGTCCTGGACCATACTCTGCAACACAGTACCAAAGCCAACAAAAAAACCACGCTATCGGTGATCAGGGCATAGAATCCCACATATCAAACTGCCCAGCAAAGTGGACAGCCTATCGAGGCCTAACCCGAATCTAGACCAAGGAATATCGTAATCACCAGCAAGACCAAGTGGATCCCAGGGCAATCCAAAAAGCTCAGTCAAGGACACAACACCAGTACGGGTGGAGTACTCCACAAGCTTGCCCTAGATAGGGAGTTGGAGGATGCGATAAACATCCTCCAAAGTCACTGTACACTCACCGGTGGGTAACCAGAAAGTGCAAGTCTCTGAATGCCATTGCTCTATAAGAGCGGAGATCAGAACCCTATTGGTCATGATCTCAGGCATATAACAAAGCCAATACAAACCAAGATCGCGAAGCACTAACCTCTCATCCTCGGTCAGCTGAAATCTATACATGAGGCCTACCGGCCTGGACTCTCGACAACGCAAGATCCACGCAGTAAACTGCACATAGAATAAAATTAGAAAATTATCAGTTGTAGTCATTGAGGAAAGTAACAGAATCAAGAAAAAGCAGATAACAGACAAGGACATTAGGCAAACAGTGCTAAAAAATCAATTGTGGTAATAAAGCAATGCAAATGCGGTACTTTTAAGCGATTGTGAAACATAAACAACAAGTGCGGCATACAAATTGCAATTATGACATTTTACATACACAAGTATGACACACTTATCAATTGCGGTATTTAATCAGCAATTGCGACATTTAAACCGCAATTATGACAAAACCGCAACCGATTGCGGCACGCTTTGCAATTTTCCAAAAAATTAAGATTTTTAAAAGCAATAAATGAAAGCATTAATGACACGCAAAGTGAGAAACTCATCAGACGTCCAGAGCCAGCTGGTCTATGGTAGGTCTGAACTCAGTCAAAAATGTGAGTGATACCAGGAAGGCCAACCATCGCTAGAAAATAGGAGAAAAGAAGGCAGAAATCAGAAAGCAAACTCACCAAGATATCAGAGTTCCAAGATCGCAATGTGGAGAATGAATGGCTCTTTTGGCTATTTATAAGGGTTCCAAAAAACCCTAATTTCACTAGGAGCTCCGAAATCTCTTCCCGGTCCCCGGAAACTTCGACAGTCAATAACAGGGGCATATTAAACCATTTTTCAAATCCGTCAGCTGCCCAGTTACAGAAATTGTAGTTTCAACAAATCAACGCTCGTCTCGTGACTTTTTCGCTCAAATTTGTTGAGGGGGCATAAATACACCTACTACTACCGGGGCAAGCTAGGGCAAAATCAAAGAATCTTTGACACACTGCGACAAGTCACATCGCATCAAAGAGGGGCAAATGTAGACACCCTAAAATGGACAGGCTTGCGACTTTACATTAAAAACACTAATTTTTATCTATTAATTAATAGTTTTTTAATCATTAATTAATCATCTATTTTCCTCTAAATTCATTCCCCAAATCATCTAATCAAATTCCCAAAATTAATTAAATAATTAATTTTATTTAATTAAATAGCTTTAATTGATTAATTAAACTCAATTTNCTATAGTTTAAATTCAAATATTTAAACTTACTAATTAAATTCTTCCAATTAAATTAATTTCAATTAAATTAATTTAATTTCATCAAATAAAGCAATTCTTAATAAAAAAGAATTCAATTATCTCACATGTTGAAAATAATAATTAAATATTCATTTATCTTAAAAGAGATAACTCTAATCAGATCACATGGGTTACTCCACCCATCTCTCCAGTCCACATGGGTAACTTCACCCACCTCTTCAGTTCAAAAAGGTAACTCATAATTAGTTCTTCAGTCAACCAAGCTTTATCTCCTCTTTACCAAATGAAGAGGTGGAGTTTACTGATAGCTTCTCCAGTTCCTTTTAATCTCAACCTTTCATCTCCCTATCTCTGGAATTGATCTCAACCATTCATATCATCACCAATTCCTATATAATAAAACCTTCATAACCATTTGAAGGTTCGAGGATTTTAAGCTCTCGTGCGCCATTACTCCGTCAGTTTGGTTCTAGCATTCAAGCCATCTTGCGATCACACACCCGTTTCAATTAGCAAATTCTCGACACTTCTCAAGTCATAGACGCTGCCCCGCCAATACTGAGCATCAAGAATAGCATTTCAGAAGGAGTAGAGAGAAACAATAGAAGCTTCAAGCATCGTGGGGTTTGCATTTATTTTTTTTCTTTCTCTTGCTTGTACATTTTATTGATTACATTTCATTGTTATTCATTTTAGTAGTATTGTGTACTTGGTTTATATCATTTGTGAAACCTTTTGCTACTGACCCTTGCCTTTGGAAAGCTTGGGAATCCATGGATCACGAGAAGAGAGGCGTACATTTACTAATTAAATTCTTCCAATTAAATTATTTAATTTCATTCAATAAAACAATTCTAAATCAAAAAAGAGTTCAATTATCTCACTTGTTGAAAACTTTAATTAAATAAATGAATTAAATATTCATTTATCTTCAAAGAGATAACTCCAATCAGATCACATGGGTTACTCCACCCATCTCTCCAGTTCACATGGGTAACTCCACCCACCTCTTCAGTTTAAAAAGGTAACTCACAATTAGCTCTTCAGTCAACCAAACTCTATCTCCTCTTTACCAATTGAAGAAGTGGAGTTTACTGATGGCTTCTCTAGTTTCCTTTGACCTCAACTGTTCATCTCCCTATCTCTGGGATTGATCTCGACCATTCATTTCATCCTCAATTCCTATATAATAAACCCTTCATAACCATTTTAAGGATCTAGGATTTCAAGCTCTCATGTGCCATTACTCTATCAGTTTGGTTCTAGCATTCAAGCCATCTTGTGATCACACACACATTTCAAGTATTGAATTCTTGACACTTCTCAAGTCATAGACGCTTCCCACACCAATACTGAGCATTAATAATAGCGTTTCAGAAGGAGCAGAGAGAGACAATAGAAGCTTCAAATACTTTGGGGTTTGCATTCATTTGTTTTCCTTTCTTTGCTTGTACATTTTATTGGTTACGGTTCAAGTTACTCATTTTAGTAGTTCATGGGTATTGGATTTATATCATTGTAAACCGGTGCTACTAACCCCCACCTTTGGAAAGCTTGGGAACCACAGATCATGAAGGAGAGGCGTACATTTTGGTGAACCCAACATAAATCAAACAACTCAAATATCTCTTGTAGATGAAAGACATAATCAATCAGCCACAGTCGTACGATTTTAGATCTAAAAATCCATCTTTTTCTCGATATCTGTGTTATTTCACAATCACTGCTATTCTGCCATAATTGACAAAATAGTGCCGCAATTGACTAGTTTAATACCGTAATTGATTGTAGGATTTTGCACCTGTAAAGTAGAAAAATGATGTTTATGGAATAAGAGTGTTTTGATACTCAAATCACTTATCACCTTTACATTTAATGTTTAGAGTGGAGGGATAAATAAGATATTCCCTTTTATTCTCAAATGCACAAAGGAAGGATCCAAATTAATCAACCCAAAGAGGATCAATGCATAAATAAATCAATCTATTGGAAATAAGAATAAAGAAGGAGATCCTAGGTTTCCCTCTTAAAATGTGTTTTGAAATGAATGTAAATGTATGATAGATCTAGAATGATTAAGGATTTGAATTGAAATGGATAGGAGAAATACACTAACCTTGAAATATTGCAGATCAAATAATGTTGTTTTCTGAGGTCTATACTTGGTTTCTGGAAAATCCAAAGTATGATTCGGAAAGGAAATGCAAAGACGAACAAAACCCATAAATATTTTTCCGTTCCAACACTGTCTTGTGAAAAAGGTCAACCTTGACCCACAAATGTCACCCCTGACCCAGTAATGTCGATCTTGACCTGCATAGGTCTGACAGAAAATCTATTCGTGGATCCTGGAAGTTGGCCGAAAAGGGTATCCAGATCTGGGTTCAAATCTGCAGTCCCAAACCTGTACCTGCAAGAAAAAGAGGTTTGTTTTTTGTAGGGGAGGGGTTTGCCTTAGTCAAACCCCAATTTAGGAATTAACCTTGAAATCAATAATTGAAATAAGAATGCTAGCAAGTAGTAGAATTAAATCTAACAATGAAGCTATGATATTGAATAGATATGCAATTGTAATTCAAATGTAAGCAAGTATGTAAATATGAAAGCATGAACTTTAGAAACCATAAAAATCCATGATTATATGCTTGGAATCCACCTTGAAGAGATGATGAAAGAGTCTTGAAGATGCACAAGGGATCTTGAAGGAAGATCACACCATCATGATGGCTAGATCTAGGGCTTGAATGATAAATCTTGAATGCTTGAACCAAATCCCTTCAAAGGCTTGAGAACTTGAATCCTTGATCTTCAATGGAGAACTTGAATGCTTGAGAGGAAGACTTGAACACCTTGAAATCTTGAAAACATGTAGAACAATGGATGCTTGAACCTTTTGCTTCTTGACAAAATCTTGGTTAGAGCTTTTTGCACTTAGAAAACTTAGAGAAAATGAGAGAGAAAGACTTCCTTTTATATGAAACTAGGGCACAATCTTCTAGAGAGGCTGACATAGGAGAATTAAATTCTAATTAGACCCATGCCCCTAGAAGAGGACCTATATTAAATACAATTTAGGATTTGCCACTTCAGAACCCAAAACAGCTGACCCAGAAGTGGGAAATAGCTTTTTAAAAAGACTGACATCCGAAAATAGTGGGACCCTGAGATTTTAACCCTGGGTCAAGGTCAAGGTTGACCTTGACCTAGGTTAGGGTTGAGGTTGACCTTGACCTAGGTCAGGGTCAAGGTTGACATAGAACCAAAAGGTCGACCCTGACCCTGAGGTCAAAAACCTCAGATCTGCAGTCCAAGATGCCAAAAACTAGATGGAAAGAAGTGGAATAGGAGGCAAAATAGGGGGAAAGCCAGGTCAAAGTCAAGAACCCATTCAAGGTGCTTGATATGACCCCAAACTACCTACTCAGAAGGCTAAACCAGTATACCATAGAAGTGCTTCCATTTTCTGACTATACAGCACCGTTATTCTATCGTCTTCTATCTTTATGTCTTCTGGTATTGTCCCACAATTGCTTGTATTTGACTGTAGTTACCTATTGTTTGTCGCAATTGTTGGTAGTTTATCACAATTGCCCGATCCCTATCACAATCAAATTCATCTTACTGCAATCACCAACATTCTACTGCAATTGACCAGATATTTCTATAATTAAATAAACAGTACCTCAATCGACCTAAAAGCCACTTTTCTGTCTATTTTCTTGGTTTCTGTGTAGGGCTGACTGACAGTGAATGACAAAAAAGTTAATCAAATGCATACCAGTGCTAGAGAATTAAGAGCTACAAGAAAGAGAACCATCAACTATCGATCACAACAAAGGGCTATTCTCACAATCGCAGCTGAAGATCAAAGTGAAGCATACACGAGGTACATTGATTAAATTAAGAGATTCATAGGTAAGTATAAAGTCACCATTAATTTTAGCAATCTCAATAATCCCAGAGTTTCTGGATATTCTACTATTTTGGATTGAAAGCTTTCATTTCTAAAGATACTAAACACTTTCTTTGACAGGTACAAATCAAGGAGGAAAGATAACAATACAACTTAAAATTCATTCACTTGTTGATTTGGGCTTAAAAAGAATAGTGTTTGTCACACATCTCACATCTCACATTTCAAATTTGGGCTTAAAATTGATGTGGGGACTAAAATTGAAGAAAGCAAAGAATCTCTTGATTTGGTGCACTAAAATTGAACAAGAAATCAACACCTAATTTTTGGGCTTAAAACCGAACACTCGTTCTTGTATGGCGGTGTAGCTTAGTTCACATTTCAAAATTTCATAGCTTAATCGATTTACCTTGTGTCTTGAGTTTTGGGTGCACTTGCACAATCTGTTAGATTAGACACCTTTATATTTTTTAGAAAGGCCTATCCAGGGAATTTGCTTCTTCCTCAGAGAATGACCTTAAACCGGTAATCCTTCCGATCAGTATATAAACAAGGCGCAAACCAAAGTTCTGTCTTATCTAGCCAAGCTTGGGCAAGGTGTGTTGATGATAGTCTGGATTAGGTGAATATCCCTAAGGAGCCAACATGGTCAACTAGGCTCTTAAGTTAGTCACACACGTACAAATAGATTGGATCGACGCCACGGACCCTTACTACAACATTTTTAATTAGAGGCCAACCCAATTTACCTCTGAACAGATACCTTATTATAGTACAAGGGGTTGTAGAATTTCCTCCCAAGATTCCCAACATATGTGTCCCACATTATTTGTGTAGTGAAAGAGATCTTCACTCCACGACAACAATACCTGGCAACAGAAAAAACATGGGCGCCTACGTCGTGGACCTTAGTGTCCTAGTAGTGTGATAATTGATGTGTGAGATAACATACATTCAAGCATTGGGCCTACAACATTGTATTCTAAAGCCATTGACCTAGATTAATCTGATTGTTCATTGTTGAGACCTCGTGCTAACCTTGCAACTTGAAAAAGTTGTAGAACATACACATTGTTAGTCTTCATTCTTTAAAACACAGTGTCTGTTGTGCTTGTTCTTTGATCAGTTTCTGAAAATGCAAAACAAATATTCAACTATCAAAATGAGTCAAATGTGTTAAAGTCTAGGGTTGTCAACATCAACTGTCTTGCAAATCAGAAGCCTTGTTCTCAAAAATCAAAATTGTCAGACAATGATACCTATCTTCTAGTCTTTCTTGAGATTGTTTCCCATTTACCACAATTGCCCACATTTTGCTGCAATTGACGGAAGTCTGTCGTAGTTAACTTGTTTATTTCTGCAATCAACCTGTTTATTACTAAAATTGGTGATAAATTACCACAATCGACCATTCACTTTGCTGCAATCGATGAAGTTGTGCCGCAATTGACCAGAGATATTTTACACCTGTTTTGACCTAAAACACTGAAAGAACTCTTCATTTTGTGTCAAAGACCAGTGTCTATCCCAGAAAAATGTGAAGAACATTGTGTGAATCTCTAAACATTAAAGATAATCCCTTCTTTGAAAAGCACGATTATTGTCTAAACACATTGTTAGTTCAAAATCTCATACTCAAAATATCTTGATCTTATCATATCAAACATCATCATTATCTCTATCAAGTGACTTTGTCCTAGGAAAAGGTTGACAAATCTTATCTTTTTACATCATCACAACTTTGAGATCGAGATATATCAACCTCTGTCCTTATAATTACCCTTGTCCAAAACATAACTCGGACTTCCTTAGAAAGGTTATCCTTTTTGTTTGCTTTATATCACTTGTTTTAGTTACAAAACCTGGATGACACTATGTCTCAAACACCTCATGGAGGGCCTTACACAAGTTCAAAGGCTAGAACACAACTTGATGAGTCATATATCAACAGATTCCCCACTTGGGAAATAGAGAAAGAGAATGATCCTTTTGTAAATACCAGTTCTTCTCTATTCATTGAACAACCCCGCGGGTCAGCTTTTTTCCAAAATGTCATAGAAGAGGAGATTGAAGATGTTGAGCAAGATGCTTATTCCACACAAGTAGTTGACGCTGTTGTAGAGGAATCCTGAATGTTACTTAGCCATGCTAATAAATAAGGGAGTCAAACTCCCCGCTGAATTCAATGTATCGACCATGTGGCCTGAAAACCCTCTTGTAGGTCAAACACTACTCAGTCCTCTCAGATACTAGTTTTTTCTCAAATATTCCCACCATTGATAACACCTACATTGGCACAGATGATAACCAATCAAACCAATAGCACAAACCAAGCAAGCACATCTTCCACTCAAAGTGTGACAGGCTCGCAACTAAGTGCATCCATGGTCATTAGTATACCCCCACCTTCGGTCTCATGGCTTGGACAATCAAGCTATCATGCTATGCCTTCCATCCCACCAAATACCAAGTATTCTTTAACTATGTCACTACTGTAGTCAATTCCTACTAGCCTTGGGATCAACACCTCATTCCTGTAGGGATATGTCTCTGCAGGTATGACTTATAGTCAATGCCCACCCAAGGCTACACCCTTTCCCATTCAAAAACCAATCCAACCCCAGCTTTAGTTGCCATAATTTGAACCCCAGGAACAACAACGCCAGCTTCAGTTGCCTCAAACCCCACCCTAGCAATAGCAACCCCAACTTCAGTTGCCTCAAACCCCACCCCAGCAACAACAACCCTAACTTCAGTTGCCATGATTCCAACCCTAGCAACAACAAACCCAGCTTCAGTTGCCATAATTCCAACCCCAACAATAGCAACCCTAGCTTCAATTACCTCAAAACAAACCCTAGCCTTAGTAGCAGCAAAATCAACCCCAGAAGTATCAACCACAGTTTCAACAACAACAACATTCCCAATCCCAATAGTAAACACATCAAAACCCATCATGGGCTACTCATGTACCCCCATTTCAAAATTATGCGGTGGGAAATCAATATCAAGTCCCCAGGATGAAATCTTATATTCCTACTCAAGGGACGTAGAGGCATAGCCTCATACCTACTATAGCATAGAGGAACATTATCACACATAAGCCTCAGTACCAAATGAACATGTTGATGCAACAAATGCAAATCCTTCAAACCCAAATGATGGATATGCAAAATCAGGGGCAAACTAAATCCTACACCACAGAGGATTTATGGGTAAAAGCACAATAATCTATCACCTTTTAGGACAACTTATCAACACAGCTGAATTTTAGTATTTCTAACTAAAAATTAATTTTGGCCAAACATATGGTCTAGCTAGATTCATTATAGTTAAGTTACGTAAGGTTTTTTACTTTTCCAATTGGAAATGTCTATTAAATGCATGTTTTATACCACTTTGAGGCCAATTATCATAGAAATAAAATTATTTCAGAAAAGTGACGTTTCAATAACTCTAAGACTTTTTAATGATATTTTTTTTTAAATACAAAAATACCCTTTTGTAGAGACCAGAGTCAAGAATATCTCTTATAGATTTTATAGGGTTTTAATTATACATAGTCTATTACAATTAAAAAATATTGAAAGTAGGTATTTTAACAGTCAAGGAGATGTTGATTCGGAGAAAGAAAAAAAATAGTAAAACATATTAAATAAATTTGAAAAACATATGGTTCACTAGAAGAGAGATTCCTCTTCAAGAATATATATTTCTTTTTTTGATTGGGATATATTTGTTATGAAAAATATGGGAGATGAAAACTGTCGATTTAAGGAGAGTTGGAATTTGAATTGTTATAAAAGAGAAAATATAGGTCACAAAACAATTTTTATTTCTTCATGCACTAGCTATATATGTCATCTATAACATATTTTGAAATTAGGTGAAAAAATGTTTATTTACATATAATGTTTTGGCGGGAACTAGACCCCTAATTTTCAGCATGTTTTTGCAACTAAAAAATTGTCTTTAAACAAAAAAAAATAAAATCAAAACTTATTCAAAAAAAATATTAAAAATATTAATCATAAACTTCATCCATTTTAAAAAAATTTATTGGTTTACATCATCTTCAAATTCCAAACATAAATGTCACTTTTATACTATTGAAACTGAACAACTTTGATTTTGTCGTCCTTTTCCTTTGTAAGAGGGTGACAAATTATTGTGCTTTTACCCTTATACCCATACCCCTTTGACCACTCTCTTCACATGCCTCCATTCCCAACTCACTTCTCGGTGCTGAAATTTGACAAATATAGGGGCAATACCAACCCTATTGAACATATTTGAGAGTTTTTTGCTAGTTGCATTGAAGTCACACATGACGAGACATATTTAATGCAACTGTTCCCACAAATCTTAGCTAGACCAACAATGGAATGGTTCTCACATTTACCTCATGGCATTCAGTCTTGGGGTGAACTGGCTGAAAAGTTCATCACTCACTTCCATCATAACATCGAGCGCAAGGTCAGTATCAAGGACCTTTGCGATATCAAACAGAAGGATGGAGAGTCTTTTGTGAAATTCCTATAGAGATGGAGGAATACTGCAAACCGAATAATGTATGATGTGCCTAAACAAGACCTAATAGTCATGTTCATTAACAATCTGATTCCAAACATGTCATTCACAAAAGAATTGCAGTTAGCTCCAAACTTCACACAACTCATCGAACGAGGAGTTCGTTGTGAGTAGAATTTAGTCAAACAAGGAATCCTTGCAAATCCAACACAAATGAATAAAAACAAAAATTCAATGGACAAAGCTAAGTGGTGGAACAAAAACAAAAATGTCACGAACGATGGTGTCATTGATGTGAAGACAGTCAACTACGCACAACCCAGGGTGTCACTGCAAGGCGTACCTGTGGCCAACCAACAGCCCATAGGGCCCACTCAACAAGCATACACTCAAAACCAACCTCCCCCCATCCAAGCATCCACTATGTCAAACAGTCAACAACAAACTCAATGCAAACCACGGTTTCAATTCCAGCAATGAGATTTCACACCACTAGGAGAGACGATAGAATCAACTTTGCAAAAAATGATACAATCCATCACTATCACTCTCCAAAAAATCAAGGAATTTGAACAAGGTATGAACAAACCAAGGTGGTATAATGACATTGACTTCTGTGAGTTTCAATAGGTGAAAGGATATAAAACACCTAACTATTACCGATTGAAACATGCTATCCAAGATCTGATTGACACAGGGGTCATTGATGTAAAAAATACCCAAGCCAAAGGAGCAATTGATCACACTATATTCAATGATACTTTTCATGATCAAAACAATGGAAAATCCTTCAGGTCTGGTGGATCATCCAAACAGGTCAGTTATACATATGCCAACAGTGATAACGTTATCAATTGTCTCAATCCTTGAGATAGCCATGTGGCTACGATCACTATCAAAGACCAATGTAACAAAGGTTCTATAACCATGCATCATACCAGAGTTGTCTTGTAGAAAGTACCGTCCTCGTCTACTATATTTCCCAATCCTAATGCAACCTCAGATCCATAGCCAGGCATAGTGGATCAACTAAAGCACACACATGCCCAGATCTCCATGTTTTACCTATTGCACATATCTCCGCAACATAAAATGGCACTTGACCAAGCCCTTTAGAATGCAGTTGTCCCAAGGGACATAACACCTGAGAGCTTCCAAATGATGGTTAACAATATAGCTGCTAACAAACATGCAACATTCATAGACTGTGATGTACTGCATAAACCCCTACATAATGATCCTTTTCACTTTCTTGTCCAGGTCCACAAAAGCTTTATCCGTAGGGTCCTTGTTGATGGTGGGGCTAGATTGAACATCTGTAGTCTAAAGTTAATCAAGCAACTAGGCTATTCATAATAAAGCATTGATGTCATTCAGAGGATAAATATCAAATCTTACGACGAAGAGGAAAGATCCTCTAAAGGTATTATCATTCTACCTGTCCGTATTGGTCTAGTGGTCAAGAGCACTCCCTTCCAGATCATAGATCTAGAGTTGGGATACAACATGTTACTAGGGAGACCATGGATACATGAAATCCAAGCTGTACCTTCAACATACCATCAATGCATCAAGTTCCCACACTAGGGAGAGGAAATCATCATAGAGGGAGATCCCAATCCTTTCCAATACTGTAATGTGGTCCAAATCAGTACTGACAACCAGGTACCCTTAAACCAAGACGGAAGCATCCCATCCTCTTCAGAATCAAATCCTAAGGATTTCACATGGAAAGCAGGAAAAATGTCCATTACCGACAAGGGTTGTGGTGAATATAGCTATGAAGAAGCTTTCACTATCAATAACATGCCTCAAAGCCCATGAACATATGGCATACCGCAACCGATGATTATGACAAAAACTCCGGAGCCTGTTCTATTCAGATGTTCACCCACAACTTTTGTCAGATGGGGGGACATTGCAGATGAAAATCCATTTGAACAAGATATCAGTACATGGTTGTACCAAGATCCACAAGAGACATTTTGTCAACCCCTACCCCTATCAAACTATGGAAATGGTTATACAATGTTACAAAGATTTGGGTATGATGGTACAACTAGTCTGGGGTCAAGACAACAAGGCTTAAAGGAATTGTCTCTTCCGCCAACCCAGAGAAACAAGAGAGGGTTAGGCTATGGGCAACAAAAAACCAGTCCTATAATCCAAGACATCCCAGTTGATCAGGAACAAATAGCAGAGATGCACCAGGGGAAAAACTCAGAACATGTCTTGATAAGAAACATACTCCAATAGATGTTGCTCGCAGAAGAGGGAACCACTCAAACCTGAATAAACCTCAACATAGAAATCAATGATAATGAAGGAATTGAGACATCTGATGAGTGTTCTATCAAAATTGAATCCCACGAGTACGAGTGGAGATCCCTTCACGAATCTGAATCGTCAATCCCAGATTATTCCCCTTGGTCAGCCACCACCTTAAACCTTGATGACTTGTTTGACCAACTATCCATTGCCAACCAACCCAACATAGATAAACATGTCATTTACCATTCCTCATGTGATGCATCCACATCACATTCTAGTTTTGTAGGAACCATATCCGTCATCCCTTTCAACCACATAGAGTCAAACCAACACGAGAGTCTATGTCTTGTACACCTGGAGCTAATAGAGTGGGATCAACAAGGACCACCTAGTATGGATGTCTTCAAGAATGATGAGGCTATTGCAGACTTCATGGGACTTAAAGAGGGATTTCCATTTGGAGACCATAAATCAGGCTTCTCCATTGACCTTGATAGATCAGCATACTTCGGGGAGGAAGCCCCTCTTTCCAGTCAACACAATAACTCAAAAAATAAAAAAGAATCGTCAATAAGTGAAAACCAAAAGGTGCTTACTGACACAAAAAGGGATAAAAAGATAAAACAAGACATATCTTCTAGTGAAAACCTCACCAAGGTGCTAGAAGATGGAAAGAAGGAACTCCTCACCTTAATAGAGGAGAAATTGACATTACTAGTAGAAGAAACAAAGGAAGTCAATTTGGGAGATGACAAGAACCCAAAGAACATCTACTTGGCAAAATCACTCACCCTAGAGGAGAGAGAATAGTTCATCAGTTTATTTAAGGAAAGAATGATCAATTTTGCATGGTCCTACTTGAATATGCCAGGATGAGATCTAGAGCTTGTACTACACCATCTCCCATTGCTACCAAACGCCAAACCTGTCAAGCAGAAGCTAAGAAAGATGCATCCCCATGTTGCATTGCTAGTCAAGGCAGATTTGAAAAAGCTCATGGATGCCAAGTTCATAAGACCTATCCCATACGTAGACTGGATATCTAACTTGGTACCAATTACAAAGCACAGTGGTTAGATATGGATTTGCACAGACTTCAGAGATCTCAACATAGCTTGTCCCAAAGATGATTTTCCCTTACCTAACATTGATATGATAGTAGATCTAACTGTTGGGCATCAAATGCTATCACTTATGGATGGATTTTTAGGGTATAATCAGATAAGGATCGCACTAGAGGACCAACACAAGATAGCTTTCACATGTCCTTGGGGTACATATTGTTGGAATTTCATGTCGTTTGGTCTAAAAAATGTTGGAGCAACGTATCAAAGAGCCATGATGACTATCTTTCATGATATCATCCACAAAACAATGGAAAACTATGTGGACGACATACTAGACAATTCAATGCTTCGCAAGGATCATCTACAAGTATTGGGACCAATCTTTGACAGAATTCAGGAATACAAAGTCCGTTTAAAACCAAAGAAATGTGCATTCAGGGTCATAGCAGGAAAGCTACTGGGGTTTATAGTGCCACATAGAGGCATCAAAGTAGACCCAAAGAAAGTCAAAGAAATATTGGACATGCCGAACCTAAGGAAACTAAGGGGGTTACAAGGAAGGCTCCAATCAATCAGGCACTTCATAGCTCAGCTAGCAGACAAGTGCCACCCATTCCAACATCTATTGCACAAAGACATCAAATTCATATGGACAGAGCAATGTGAACAAGCATTCCAAACATTCAAAAACTATCTACTCAAGTCTCCTATACTGGTGTCACCAGTCCAAGGTAGACCATTGCTTCTGTATATCTTAGCAACAGAATCAACATTAGGCATACTCTTGGCACAACATGATGACATAGGAAAGGAGAGAGTAATCTACTATCTCAGTAGAACATTGGTCAGATATGAGCTCAACTATACACCAATTGAAAATTCATGCCTGACAGTCGTCTTCACTTCCCAAAAGCTAAGGCATTACATGTTGAGTCACCAAAAAAATTTGATAGCAAATATTGATCTGTTAAAATACCTCCTAAGCAAAGCAGCACTCATCGGATGACTTGCAAAGTGGGTAATGATTTTAAGTGAGTTTGACATTGAGTATGTAGATAGAAAGGCCATCAAAAGGCAAGTGATTGTGGACCAATTAGCAGAGGCACCTATACAGGATCATCAACCTATCATTTTTGACTTTCTAGATGAATCCATTATGACACTACACCCAGCGATCGAGGTATGGAAACTATACTTTGATGGATCATGCATGAACCATGGTGCGGGGGCAGGAATAGTGCTTATCACTCTAGATAATGATACAATTCCAAAATCTTTCAGACTCAACTTCCCATGCACAAACAACATTGCAGAATATGAAGTACTAGTCATCGGTTTAAAGATAGAAATTCAATGGAGAATCAATAACATTAAGGTCTATGAAGATTTGTAGTTGGTCATTAGCCAAGTCAACAATGATTATATGAAAAAATATGAGAAGCTAATACCATACAAAGCATAGATGGAAAGATTGTGCACCAAGTTCCATTACATCTTCTTCTAGCAAGTACCACGAGCTCAGAACAAAGCTGCAGACGTGATGGCTACCATAGCATCACTGATCGATATGCTAGGAAATGAAACAAAATTCTAGTTTCTAGTAGAAAAACTCTTGGTGCCATGACATCAAGCTTCCATCATAGAATCAACATGCGTCCTTGTTGGTCCTGAAACCTCATGGTACCAAGATGTATACAACTACCTCAAAAATAGTGTCCTACCTCCCAACTTGTCTAGAAACCAGAGAAAGTCCTTCATCCACCAAGCCTCTAGGTATACCATCCTCTCAACTACTTTATATAGATGAAGTCTAGGCAGAACGCTAATACGATGTCTCACTTCCACGGAATCCCAAAGAGATTTGTATGAGGTACATGAAGGAATTTGTGGAACCCACAGAGGTGGCAACAACTTAGCTAAGAAGATCATCCACATGGGATACTACTGGCCCACAGTAGAGACAGATGCACAGAAACATGTACAACGATGTAGGAAATGTTAGATTCACGGAGACCTCATCCATGCACCAGCCCAAGAACTAAATACTATTACATCACCATTGCCATTTTCTATGTGGGGATTTGACCTAGTGGGAAAGATTACACCTTCTTCAGCAAATGGACACAAATACATCATAGCAGCAATAGAATACTTCACTAAATGGGTGGAAGTAATTCCCCTCACTTACATAACTAGCAAGAAGATATCGATGTTCATACTTAACCACATCATCTATCGATACAGGATCCCTCAAACCATCATGACAAATCATGGTACACCTTTCCAAAACAAAGACATTGAAGAGGTATGTGTACATTTCCATATCAAACAAGGGTTCTCTTCATTTTATTATCCTCAAGGGAATGACCAAGCCGAAGCTACAAACAAAACAATTTTGAAAATCTTGAAGAAAATAGTGAATGAATCAGGGTGAGACTGACATTTAAAACTTAGTCCCGCATTATGGGTATATAGACCTAGTGTGAGAACGCCTACATGAGCCACTCCTTTCTCCCTAGTATATGGATCAGAGGTGGTCCTACCCCTTGAAGTGGAAATCCCATCCTTGATGATATCACTAAAGAACCTGATTACATATGAAGACTACAGAGTTGCAAGGCTCAGTGAACTAGAGTTACTCAATGAAAGAAGACAACATGCCTTCAACCACTTACAAGGCTATCAGAATCGCCTTAGAAGAAACTATCACAAGAAGGTGAAGCCATAGACATTTGAGGTAGGAGACCTTGTCCTCATGGAAAATAAAAACAACCAAGCAGAAAGAGTGAAACCAAGAAAGTTCAAGCCTAACTGGCTAGGACCATATGTCATTGTCAGCTCTACCTAGAGTGGGGCATACAAACTGGCGACACCAGAGGGAGATCAGCTCCCCAGAGACATCAACAACATGCACCTCAAGAGGTTCTACACTTGAGGTCTCTATGGTTAAGACACCTATCTACATGTCCATAAAATACCAAAAAAAATCAATCAAAAAATACAAAATGTTACCTTGGTGAAAACCTGGCAATCAGACGCCTTGGTGACGACAAAAAAATCAAAGAGGGAAAAAAGTAAAGAGAAACAAATTTTCTCTCTCAGTGAAAACCTAGAAAATAGGCACTATTGAGTAGGTACCTTGGTGAAAACTTGGCAAACAGGCGCCAAGTGTTCATATCCAGCTTCACCATCAATGAACTCCAAGATCAAAAGCTTGAGCACACTTCAAAATGCAAAGGTAGACTACCCAAGCTATATCCAGAAGCATAAACCCCTTTGAGCACCAAAACTTATCCATGGTTGCTACTGGTCCACCAGACTAGGGGGCGATTCTAAATGTCCTGAAAAAATCCAACAAATCAGAAAACCCATTAAAAAATCCCTAAAAATTGAAATCCACATCAAAATCCTAAAAAGATCAAAATGTTCTAAGAAAATCAATCTTCATAAAAAACAATCAAAAAATTACAAAATCCCAAGCAATAAAACCAACTCGGTTATCAAGAGAGCAAGAGGGAGATCAAGCCCAGTCAATAAATGTCACAATCATGAGCTTTGCGAATCAACATTGGGACCATATGACACATCTTTATCAATCTATCAAATCTATCAACAAGCAAACTGGTGACCAAGCCAATCTATCAAATGTCACAATCATGAGCTTTGTGAATCAACATTGGGCCCATTTGACATTGCCTGATCAACCATCCAAATCAATCAAATCAATCAAATCCTATCAATCATCTTACACAGTGATGGATACGCTCAAAACCAGACAGGTCAGTCTTATATGAGTCATCTATTATTAAAACTAGACACACTCAAGCATTCAAGCCTATCAAAGAGTCAAGCCAATCAAGAGAATCCAACTAAATCAAGGAACCATCCAAAAATGTTGACTAGGTTAGTCAGTCAGTCAAATGTCAGTCTATATTTCTCGGTTATGTTCTTAAGCTACTCCAGGATACACCATGTGAGGAGAGTAGCTATGATAGATCATGACTTATTTTCTTTGATTGCTATCTATTGAATGTTCACTTTGATTTCAGGGCCATGATGATTTAGGATAAATGTGGTAGGCACTGTCACTTATCTGGAAGTCATGCAGTTCCACGATCTGAGCTTAACCCTGGGAAAGAATTTGACATTCCTTCTCTTTTATCTGCTTGTTTATTTTATAGAATCAAGATCTCACAGTGCTATTCAGATGGACTCTGGGTACATTGGAGTTATATCTTGGTTTCTATGGTCTTTTCTTTTTTTGAATCAAGAGCTCATGATGCTATCTAGATGGACTTTGGGTGCGTAGGAGTTCTATCTTGTTTGCTTTGGTCACTTCTTTATGTAATCAAGAGCTCACGGTGTTATCCAGATAGATTTTGGGTGCATAGGAGTTCTATCTTGGTTTCCTTTTTTTCATTTATTCAGAGGGAAAAGCGGTATCTAGATGGTCAATATTTGGGTGCTTTTGGCTCTCTTTCTTTTCAAACAGGGAACATAGTTGAACCCAGATGGTCAATTTTTGGGTGCACTGAGTTCTCTTTCTATTCAATCTCTCTACTCCTTGTGATTATCAAGAGGTCGTGGCGGTATACAGATGGTATGTGATCTGGATGCATTAGATGCTCTTAGGAATTTCAAAAAAAAAAAAAAAAAGATGCAATGATGACAAATATTGGAAATAGGGGCAGCGACTTGGGACACTCATCTTTCTATCAATTCATATCTATCAAAAAGAAAAATTCCTTTCTATCACCCCATATCTATCAAATCAATGCCACAGAGCATATTTCCAAACTAATTCCCTTCTAACTAACACATGCATTACTCAGATATTTTGCGCATAATAGATTGCATCCATTCCATTTAAGTGCATCAGAAAAAATGATAAAAACATAGTAGTTGCATACATGATAAATCATAAAATCACATGCATCCATAAGCATCTCATATAAACATGCATTTCATTTCCACCATCCATAAACATGTCAGTATCATAGGAAAAGTAAATAATCCATCTACGAGTTTTCATAATAGAATCATATTGCATATACATTTTTTTTCATCATCTAAACCAAATCATGTAGAATCATACATATAGCAAGTAAACCAATGCACATCATATCAAATCACTAGCTCCATCTCATATAAATAAGAATATGTGAGTACATTGGACAGTCGCAAGTCTAAAAAAAGGAAGGTAATCAACATATATATCAATAAATATCAGTGTGTTGGGATACAAAAATGGATAAGCCTCAGATTAATATCAAAGGAACATCACTACAAAAATGGTACATGATACAAAAGAGAAAAGATATCAAAATCAACATGTGCTACCCCCACCCTCACCACCAGGTGGATGAGGGGGTTTCATATCAGTAGCAGGTCTCTGTGATGAATTGGGAGCACCAACACCACTACTCTGTGACCTCTATGATCTCTAAGCCCTACTGGATCTTTGCAAGGCTGTATAACTAGGAACTCTCTGCTTGTCAGGAACTGCACCCTCGTAATGGTGTCTCCAATACTCAATCTCCCTCTGGGCATCATGCCCAGATCTATAGTATCTATCCAAAACATCCTGGTGAGAAGCATCCTATACATTGTTAATAAATGAACTAACCTCACCTCGATCTTGTCACTCTCTAGCCTCTGTCAAAGTCATCCTGGCCTCGACTACTGTAACCCTAGCCTCCAAAGCAGTGGCACGGGCATCAGCAAAAGTAATTTTGGCCTGCAAATCAAAAACATGTTGCGTGACTCTCTCTAGATCAGAAGGAACTATGTCCATCCCTCCCATGGCCACATCCATATCACCCTCCTCTGCTTTATCACCCAATCCCTAATCTCCCCTCCCCCTCACCACCCAAGAATCATCCTCACTCTCTGAGCTCTCATCAGTACTACTTCTTGTACTTCTACTGCCGATAGAGGAGCTTGAGCCTACACTCTCTACATCCAAGGCATCAATGTCTATATCTTCTATCTCAATATCCACATCCTCTGCAACCACCCTATCCTCCACTCTCGGAGCCAAAATAGCACCTATAAATCGATGTACTCTCTACGCTAACTGAGGTGCCTCTTCCTCCATCCCCTCCTCATCCTCCAACATACAACTCAACCCAACTCTCTGAGTACTGGTCTGGCCATCACTCCACCCACCCCTTGTCCAAACTCCACCACCAGCACCCCCAGGACTAGGATCATCTCCCCCATCATCTCCCCTCCCTTGTCCTCCATCCCAGCCTCCATCTCTACCTCCATCCTGGCCTCCAAACCTACCTCTATCTCGGCCACCATCTCTCCCTCTATCTCGACCCCCCTGCCTCATCATACCTGATAGTGCCTCCTCATGATAGTCCTAGCAACGGGATGAGAGACATCTATAAGCGGAACTGGTCGGGTCTATGCCCAATGAGAATCATACTGAGGAGTGGTGCCTGCAAAAGATCAAATCCAAATATCAGTACCACATCAGATGAAGAAACTAGTATCATAGAGCAGATAGACTAAGAAAGTAGTAAGTGAATTACACAAACATATCATTGCACAAACATACCTACATCTACAGTTGCAGATCACCATGTCCAAACAATAGGAATTAAGCCTACAAACTCAGTTCGTGCAACATCTAGTGAAATGACACCACCCCAGACTGCAGAGTCTCTCAACCTACAAGAAAAATAGGCATATGTATCAGACACATCCTGCTGCTCCCCGAACTTTCGCAACACACTATTGGTGTTGTGAAAGTCAATCATATGTACATGGTCAGTGACATGACCAATCAGGTATCTCTGCTGATGGAAAAAAGGAAGATGGATATCCTCTCCATCCCACACAGGGCACTCTCTATATGGTCTCCAAATAAAATAAGGCATCATATCCAACTACTGACGCTAGTACAGCAAATGACCCATGTGGGTCTGAACAATGGCTCCATCATACATGAATACATAAGGCCTATCTGTAGGCAGATCATGAGTACCAACGGGATGACACACAATAATGTGCTCCAACACCCATATCTGCAGGAGAGTAGCACCACAACCGAGTGACTTACCATTAAGGTAAGCTGCGTAAAACATATGGTAATGCATTTGAGCCAACATACATGGCCCACATGCATAAAGAGTATGATCATGGATCAGACTCTACAATATGGAACCAAAACCAATAGAGAATCTACGCTGGCGACGATCAGGGCATAAGATGCCACATATCAAACTACCTAGTAAGGTAGAAAACCTATCGAGGCCCAAGCCAAATCGGGACCATGGAATATCACATGCACTAGATAAACCAAGCTGATCCCAAGGCAATCCAAATAGCTCAGTCAAAGAAACAATACCAGGTCGGATAGCATACTCCACAAGTGCACCCTGGATCGGAAGCTGAAGGATGTGGTACACATCCTCCAATGTAATAGTACACTCTCTAGTGGGTAACCAAAAAGTGCATGTCTCTAAATGCCATCGCTCTACAAGAGCTGAGATTAGACCCCTATTGGTCATGATCTCTAGCATGTAACAGATCCAATATAAACCCAAGTCTCTAAGAACTGATCTCTCAGCCTCAGAGAGCTAGAACCTGTATACAAGTCCTGCCGATCTAGACTCCTAATAGCGTAGAATCCTCTTGGTGAACTGCACACAACAATAAATCATAAATATATCAATGTCAGTCATGAGGGAAGTGTCAAAAACTAGCATAAGCAGAAATGAGACAGGAAATCAGGCAAATAGTCAAAACAGGCAATTGTAGCAATAAACCTTACAAGAGCAGTACTATTATGTGATTGCGAAAAACAATAGTCAATTGTGGCATGAAAACTAGGCCAATGCGGAACTCTTATCAATTGCGGCACAAACCCTACAATTGCAGCATTCAAACCGCAATTGTGGCAAAATCGTAGTTGATTACGGCAACTTATGCAATTGGCCAGAAAACAAAACAAAAATTAAAAGCAAGAAATATAGGCATTAATGACATGCAAAGCACAAACACTCACTGGACGTCCTGTGCCAGCTGGCCTCTGATATGTCTGTACTTGGTCAGATATGTGTGTGACTCCAGGTAAGCCCGCCATCGCACGAAAATAGGAGAAAATGCAAAGAAAACTAAGAACAAACTCACCAAGAATCCAAGAGCTCCAAGAAAGCAATGTGACAAATGAATGGATCTCTTGGCTGCTTATAGGGATTTCTAGAAACCCTAATTTATCTAGGAAGTCATATTTTTCTTCCCGGTCTCCAGAAACTTCGACGGTCAATATCAGAGGCAATATAAAGCATTTTTCAAATCAGTCAGCTACCCAGATTCAGAAATTGCTATTTCAACAAATTAATGCTCATGTCGTGAATTTTTGCACAAATTTGGTGAGGGGGCATAAATACGCCTACTATCATCGGGGCAAGCTAGGGCAAGATCAAAATCAAATAATCTTTCACACACTGTGACAAGTCACATCGCATCAAAGAGGGGAAAAGGTAGACACCCAAAAATGGATATGCTTGCGACTTGACATTAAAAATACTAATTTTCATCTATTAATTAATGGTTTTTTAATCATTAATTAATCATATATTTTCTTCTGAATTCATTCCCCAAATCATCTAATCAAATTCCCAAAATTAATTAAATAATTAATTTTATTTAATTAATTAACCTTAATTGATTAATTACCATTAATTAATTAATTAAATTAAATTTCCTATAGTTTAAATTGAAATATTTAAACTTACTAATTAAATTCTTCCAATTAAATTAATTTAATTTCATTCAATAAAACAATTCTAAATCCAAAAAGAATTCAATTATCTCAAATGCTGAAAACTTTAATTAAATATTCATTTATCTTCAAAGAGATAACTCCAATCAGATCACATGGGTTACTCCACCCATCTCTCCGGTTCACATGGGTAACTCCACCCACCTCTTCAGTTCAAAAAGGTAACTCACAATTAGCTCTTCAGTCAACCAAACTCTATCTCCTCTTTACCAATTGAAGAGGTGGAGTTTACTGATGGCTTCTCCAG
>MU224575.1:224860-246416 GCA_018584345.1 Thuja plicata
CTTCAGTCAACCAAACTCTATCTCCTCTTTACCAATTGAAGAGGTGGAGTTTACTGATGGCTTCTCCAGTTCCCTTTGATCTCAACCATTCATCTCCCTATCTCTGGGATTGATCTCGACCGTTCATTTCATCCTCAATTCCTATATAATAAACCCTTCATAACCATTTGAAGGATCCAAGATTTCAAGCTCTTGTGCGCCATTACTTTGTCAGTCTGGTTCTAGCATTCAAGCCATCTTGTGATCACACACACATTTCAAGTATCAAATTCTCGACGCTTCTCAAGTCATAGACGCTGCCCATACTAATACTGAGCATTAAAAACAACATTTCAGAAGGAGTAGAGAGAGACAATAGAAGCTTCAAGTACTTTGGGGTTTGCATTCATTTGCTTTCCTTTCTTTGCTTGTACATTTTATTGGTTACGTTTCAAGTTATTCGTTTTAGTAGTTCTTGGGTATTAGATTTGTATCATTGTAAATTGGTGCTACTAACCCCCACCTTTGGAAAGCTTGGGAACCACGAATCACGAAGGAGAGGCGTACATCTACCATTAATAGCTTGGCTCAAACTGTGTCTTCCTTGCAAAAACAAATTGCTTCAATGACTCAATCCAAGTTCAACATCCCTACTTGTGACATTGTTAGTCCTTTGTCTTTGGATATCATACGTTTTTTTATCCCACAATACATGGATATTCCTCATCTTGAGACTTATAACGCTAACAATGATCCTTTGACTCATGTCAAAACCTTTCAAACCTTGTGTAGTGATTTCTCTCATGACCATAGGTTCATGGAAAAGTTGTTTACTAGAACCTTTTGTGACAAATCCTTGCAATGGTATTGTTCTTTGCCTCCTTATTCTATTGATTTTTTTCCAAAATCTTGCTAATGCTTTCATTCAACAATTTCAAAACAACATTAGTCCTAATATTTCTTGACTTATTTAATGCATTGTAAACAAGGTGTTAAAGAAAAAACGTCTAATTTCATTGGTAGATTTAAGCATTTGCATGCTTATATTTCTTATCCTATGCCTAATATTGATGTTCAAAGATTTTTCATTGCTAATTTACAAAAAGATATTAGAGATAAGATTCTACTTTCTGAATTATATTCTTTTACTCAATTATGTGGAGTTCTTCATAATTATCAATTGTCAGTGATTCAAATTGAGAGAACCACTCCAATGGCTCTGATTGATAAGAGTGATGTTGCATCCAAAAATTTCAACAAGTTTCAGAAACCAAAGAACTTCATTAAAATCAACAACTCATCCAACAATGTTGACGAAGAAGTGGCAGCAACATCCAAAGGTGTGGGTCCTTTGTCATCTATCTTTAGACTTGCTCATAATTTTACTCATCTTTCTGAATATTTGCATAACGTGATGTTGAAGTTGATTAATTCTAATGTGTTAGTACTTCCTCCTATCAAACCAATTGACACATCTAAACCTTTTCCCAAAAACTTTAATTAAAAGTCTTTATGTCAATACTATCATAAACCTGGTCGTGATACTAAAAAGTTTTTCCGTTTGAAATATGTCATCAAAGACCTTATTGATTCTAATGCTATAATTGTTGAAGGTTTCAATGATCAAGGAAACAAATATGTAGAACCTCCTAATCAAAACTTGCAAATGTATACCAATCCTTTTCCTTCTCATTCTATTAATACCATTGAATCTACCCAACCGTCGGCTTCCTCTTCCACTCAATTTATTAACTATGTTGATAAAGTTCATGAAGCCAATCATGTTGTCAACCTCATTGATGAAACCAAACCTTAACCTAAACTTCAACCTGATGTTTGCATTACCTTTGACCCTACTAAGACAATTAAAGCACTTGATGTTCCTCTTTATATTGTGGCAAAGGTTAATGGCCTTCATTCCCGTGGTGTCCTTATTGATCCTACTTGTATGAAGAATGTGATAAATGAAGAACATATCTTTAGTGACAATTGCAATGTGATTCTTATGATAAATGTGGTGCTATATCCAAACTTGCAATGGTTTCCTTTATCCTTCACATGGTTATATTTCATTTCCTGTTGAAGTTTGTGGAAAAACTTTAGATTTTACCTTTACTATGATTTTAACTTATAATCAATTTTAAGTCAAACTTGGTCTTCTTTGGCTTACCTCCATGAACTTTGTGGCCTCTCTTATTCATAAATGTTTGAAATTTCCTCAAAATGGAGAAATCATGACTGTTAACCATAGCCTTCACCAACCTTCAGTATCTTGAGAGTTTATTTACCTTGATTTTCTTTTTTCTTCCATGCTTCAACCAACCCAAGCACACCTTGATAACCTCTTCCAATCATATCAATCCTACAATATCCAAAAGATTGATGAACTTAGAAAACCTAAGTATGTTCCATCCATTTTCCCTGAACATGGACTTGTTCCTACACCTCCCATATATTCTTTCATTCCACCTCCCATATGTTATAAATGTTTTGTCAAGGCTATCTCTTAACCTAGTGTGGTTCCTTTTGTTCTTCCCCCTAAAGAAGAAAAGGACCTGATGTTGATTAATCTTAAACCTCAACCAATTTTCATCAAAACCAAACCTAACCATCATTCTCATGATCTCCATCATAAACATTGTACTAGAGCCTGCTAGTGTGCTTCTCAAAACATTTCTTCACCTACAACACCCACAGATTATTTGATTGCCTTTGATCAACCCATTCTTGAACCCAAGGATGAAGTTAACTTGAAAAATACCAAATTGAACAAACATGATAATGCTATTCATATATTAGATACTATTACATTTAATTTGGATGAAGAAGATACCCTTGATGATGATGCTTTTGATGCTAACATGAATTCATCCTATTGATTTTGATGACATGTATGAGCTTATTAATGTTAATCATGATTTTCCAGCGATGTTTTCATAACATTTATTTATCAATCCTAGTGATGAATAAAGTGTTCCATCTTTACAACATGGTCCTTGTTTAGAACTAGCTATTGTTCCTTCTATTGTTCTTGATGTTGCTCCTCTTGTGAGTTTCTCACCTTCCCTAAACACTATAGACTGAGATGGGGGGAAGTTGATATTCTTGACTACCTCCTCTTGTGTGGTGGATTTTGTGTGTTTTCTTATTTGTCTTGATGTGCTTCTCTCATGATCTGTTTCTTGTTATATGTTTTGTTTATATTTTTTAAATGATCCTTGCTGCTTTGTTGGAGAAAGGTGATAAAGGAATCACAATGTCATTAACATTCTTCTATTTGTATCTCACTTCTTCTAAATGTTGTTACATGTTATTTCATGCATGTGCCACTATTCATAAATGTACCTTTGTGTTGTATGATTGGGGATGATGCAAAATGGTAGTTACCTATTATTTTTGGTCTCTGTGATGCCGACGCCCAAAAAGACTCTTCATCATAACTCTTACGTGACATTCTTCTATTGTGCGTGTAGTTTTTCTACCTTGGGTAATGATGAAATTTCATTTTGATATAACATCTCATGTATTATAATATTATAATATTAACCCCAGAGTTAGTAGATCCCTTCCATGCTCTCTTTTTTCATGTGTTCATTTCCCTTGATGTGTCCTTTATTGGGGTCATCTCATAGTGAAAATGTTTCTTGTGGGGTGCATGTATTCTTTGTTAAATTAATTGCTCTTGTTAAGGTGTTTGTAATTGATTTTAGGTGGGTTCATACAGTTTGCTTCATATTTCACATTTTACACACACTTACACAATAATTTGATGCAACCTCTCTTGCAGATGACCAAGGAGACAATTCTCTTCTTATGTTTATCCTTTTCTTTGGATCCCTTAATGGAAACAAGGCTGTCTTAAAGGATTTATCCTTCTTCTTTTAATCCCTAAGGAGACAATGCTTTCCTTAGGCTTGATTTCCTTGTCTTGATCCCTAAGGAGACAATTCTTTCCTTAGGCCTAATTGTTACTTTGTCATATCCCTTAACAAAGACAATTATTTCCTTAAGGACTGATCATTTTTTATGGGTTGAATAGAATAATACAACTTTCTAGACCTTCAATTCATCTTTTGCAATGTTTTCCTTTTGTGTGGTCCATAGTAAGACAATCTCTTAATAGGCTAGTGATCACACTTTTCTCTCTCTTTCAAGTGATACATCTCTTATCTTGGTTTAGGATTCAATGAAGACTTGAGTCACTTGGGGGCTTGATGTTTCTTTGTCTCCTTGACCTTTATGAGATCATTTGTATGCATTCAATCTACTTTATCATGAGCATGAGTTTTTCTCATACTCTCACTAAAGTGGGGGCTAAATGTATCATCCTACAAAGTTAGCACCCATAATTGGATGTTTTTAGGACCTATTAGACCCCATTTTTGTGATTTTGAGGTTCGAATGTGCATTATGCTTGATCACAACAACCTTTATTTTCTCCTCCCAATTATTTTCACCTTCCCCGACATCCCCGTTAAATTTGAGCCTATTTAGCCTTAGACAAGTTGACTAGCCTACTTGTCCCTAGGGACAAGTTGACTGGCTAACTTGTCCCTAGGTTTTTTGGCTTAAATTTTTCCCAGAGCACAATGTCGGGGTCTTTTTCTGAGTTTTTCAATTATGGTCATCCTAGATCAAATTTGAATTATGAATTTGAGGATTTATCTCCTCATTTTGTATAATTTGATCAAGTGGAAGGTATTGTTTTCAAGTGCAAGTCATCTATCAAGCATTCAAGCCATCAAGAAAGAGAAATTAAGGATTTTGATTCAATATTTGAGGGCAAGAATCCAATTCAAGATCTCCAAGTCTCCATTTCTTCAAGATCCATTCAAGAAAAGACAATCTTCTCTGATTGATCCAAGTTTCTCTCCCATGCTGGCCAAGTAGAGGAATTCTAAATCAAGCAAGGATATTCTTTCATACATCCTTCTCTTTCTTCTTCTTTGCATGTTGTTATCAAGCATATATACATTTAAGATATAGGAGTGGAAATCATAGATCCATGTATTTGTGAAGGCATCCTTGATTCTACATCTCATTCCAAGGTCAACTCTTTGGATTCCAAGCACATTCAAGCATCTTCATGGATTTGAGAGATTACTACATTCATTCATGAGGGTTTCATACAAGGTAAATCAATAATTTTCCTTTATGAAATTTCAATTCAATTTCAACAACCTTTTCTCCCATTTTTCTATGTGCGGGAATAGGTTGTAGAGTTGTGATTCTGGATCTGGGTAATACAGGTACAGTTGAAGGATTCTAGAAAATTTCATCAGATTTTTCCAGAATAAGGTTGACCAGTAGAGTTGTTCCCAAAAATTTGACTTGTCCTTGTTGTTTTTCAGTGAAAATTTTAGGATAGACGGATTCAAATCCTTGTTTTCGATATTTGCAATTACAGTAGGATCAAAGATTTTGGCGATGGCCATATTTAGATTTAAATTTCTACCTTATCCATCTTGTTTCCAGGTGCACTTATTATTCCTTATTTTCCTTTGCACTTACTTTATTAGATCACATATGTACTTTACCATATCACATCTATCCCATGAGAGGAATTCAAAACCCCCTTTGGTCATAGATCTTTCAATAGCACACTTCCTCCTTTTTGTTGTGCTAATCAGATTTTACTTAAGGGTGGGTTTGTATTCCAATGTATATATAAGATCTTGGTGAATTATCTACACCTTATCATTGCTAACCATTTCCCTCTATACAAATATTTATGACTACCTTTTTATAACTCCAAGCCAACATGTCACTTTTTGTTACAAATCTTTTTGAACTGAAGTTGAAGTGACAACTTAAATGAGATATGTGTGCTGATGTGACCCATATATAAATTTGTGAACCTTCCTATTGTATTAATTTCATCATCATTCCTTGTAATAATTCCTTTTTAGTAAATTCAACCGTGAATGTTTTTTTTTGACATAATTAAGCTAAAAAGAGAGAAATTGGATGAGTCTTTGTCTCGACAATAGTGCATAAAATTTGCAAAGAAGCTATAGAGGGTTCAAGAAGTTGTAGAAAGTGTCTGAAGGTATTCTCCGAGTTTACCAGTTTTGCAAGGGATTCACCATTTTTCACAGGAATAGAGGATATTTTTAGGAAATTAGCAGGAATTGATGAGAAGAATCTCCAAGAAAAGTCATGGGTATGTGCACCAAGATGTGAACCACAAAGGGGGGTATAAGTGGACACATTTTTTCTAAAATCAGGTAAACCTAAACTTGAAACAGACGTTTGAGGGTCATGAACTCAAAATAAAAAGATTTGTAAAAAATAAAAATTGTAGTACTTTGAATCTAGTTTCTAAAATACTATTTTTTTTTAAAATCGATAAGATAAGAAGGTCAAACCTTGCACGCACGAAAACTTGTTCCTGAATTTTTCAGAAAAACATAACATAGTTGTTTCCGTGTGCTCTACAAAAGATATAGTTATATTCAGTATTTTTGAAAGCCCTTTGGTGGGATGATAGGTAAGAGTGTGATCTAGAAGTTGTGTATTTTTTTGTAATTTTCTGATGAGTATTTTTTTTTTTTGAAGTGACCGCATCCTGAAAATTTGGTGCATGTTCGTGCGCTAGGCATAACTTGCATCAAAATAATCAAAAATAATTTTTTTAAAAGTGTATAGAATCAAGTGTAGAACAATAATATGTAATTTATTTTTAATTTGGCTAGGTATATCAAAAGTTATTAAAAAAATGGTAGACATATGTCTGTGAGGACTGTCAAGACACTCGTAAAGAAAATTAAAGTTTACTATGCTAATGTTGTCCAAAAATAGAAAAAATTATATGGTTAGAAAGATAAGAAGACGTATGAGATTATGCTAAAAATTATAGAGCTACCCTCTTGAAAAATTGCAAACCTGATGAAGATAAAGTCGAGAATTCATCTTACAAGATGAAAAAATGTCTAAAAGAACAAAAATGGAGGGAAAATGAGCCTCCAAGCCTTTGGGTCATTTTCCAAGCCTCTTCCCAAGTCATAACCCAATCGGGTTTCTAAATTTCAAATAACCCAATTGGGTTCTGGAGAATAAAATGCACAATTTTCACTTCTTCAAAACCCAATTGGGTTTTGAAGAAGTAAAAATTATGCATTTTATTCTCCATAACCCAATCAAATTATGAAGAAATTAAAATAGGCTTTTCTCTAGAAGCCATAACTTCCACATACAGAGTCATATTGACTCTGTTCAAAAAGCGTAGGAAAGATCTTGAGACGATCTAACACTTGATTAACCTATGATCATCTTTAGTCATAAACATTTTTCTGTCATCCATTTGAATCAAGTAAGGTATAAAATAGGTACTCATTATTGCCCATACATGCAACATATAAGAAAATCACTACTCTCTCTCTCTCTCTCTCTCTCTCTCTCTCTCTCTCTACTCCTTTGTCTTAATTTTTCAGAACCCGATCGGGTTCTGAGGAATTAGGAACATTGAGCCTTTATGTTCTCATAACCCAATCGGGTTGTGAGGAAAGAGGAATGTTGAACCATTAAGTCCTCAAAATCTGATTGGGTTATGTTGAATTAGGAATGTTGCAAGTTTTTTTTCTTCAACAGTCTAAAAATAGTCATTGCAAGTTGTCCCGAGGTCTCGCTGCTAATTTTTTGTTGTTTTACACCAGTAACATACAGGTCTGCACTTTTTGCATTTTTTTTTCTTTGCAATGATTGAATTGTGTTTTTTATTGGTATTTTTTATGGTATTTTATCATTGTAAGTTCACATTTCAATAAAATGATTGATTTGTTCTTATTTTTTGGATTTGATATTCACATGTTATTCTATGTTCATGATATTATTCATAGGGTCCATTCAATATGAACAATGGGAAAGAACAAAAGAGTAACGATTACACAACGAGACATAGAAAAGGAAAGACAAAGGGAGCGCATGAGGAGAATACGACAAGGTACATCATCAAATGCATGCAATGTAAGTGATGAAAATGAAAATGTTAATGTGACAAATACACCTAATTCAGAAAATGAAAATGTTCAACATACACCAATTGAAATGATGGGGATAAATGTACCTAATTCATCTAATGCACCATTTCAATTCGATGTCATTAATGAACAAAATGCACATAATAAAAATGAAAATTTTCAACATACACCAATTGAAATGACGGGGATAAATGCACCTAATTCATCTAATGAAAATGTAGAGCATGTATCTGTGTTAACACCTCCTAGAATAATTTGTAGAAAACCAAAGTTTCTAATTGACATTGATGATATAGAGCATGAAGATATGTTCAATGGGTTGGGCTGACCCTACAACTGTATCTAATAATAATGGAGCTGGCACGAGATGAGATGATGCCAATGGTGAATCTAATGATGATGGATCTGGTGTGGGATGGGATGATCCTAATGACATATCTGATGAAGATGGAGGTGACGCGGGCATTGATCCATCCTCTCCTCCAACTAACTGAGTGCCATGTTGGATAATGACATCAGTCAATGATGGAGTTGCATGAAGAGTCTATATATCCATAGACTCCTTCACCACTACTAGGACCACAACATGAATGAGGGGTTTTCTCATAGTATACCTCCTCTCTTGTGGTTGGGTAATCCTACATGCCCAGGTCTATTCTACATAGAGCCTCTCCCTCTATCCTGGAACTCACGAAAGTCAAAGTAATTTGGCTTCTCGCTGATGATAAACTCACAGAATAGCTTCCCCAAAAAATATAAAGGAACCTCATTATTATTACAAGGTAGCTAGTCAAATACCATGTACCACCTATCCCAAAAAGATGATTTCATCACCCTATGAGCACACCAATGTATAGGAAACCATTTTGTATTATCTTCTAGGGAGGTGCTAGTATTAGGATCGGTAAAAAGGGCACATATGTCACATTTTTTTATGGCCTTTCTTTTCACATTCTCATATGATAAACCATCAACATAGTATGGATGACATCTATCCCTCCACGAACCCCATTTTTTCACCTCTTGAGACACCTCATTTGTACTATTGGACATTTGTTCTAATGTAGTGGCAAGGGTAGAGTGATGTTGAAGACCAAAAGCCTTCAACGTATTGACTAATATATTAATTTGTGCACTATTTTGGTTAAGGTGTTGCACGAGGTCCTCTTGTGTTGCATTTACATGACCTAATGGTACATGTGGAGGGTCTACAGGTGGCGATGGTTGTGGAGGAGGAGAATTTTGAGGAGGTTTTATAGGTGTCGATGGTTGTTGAGGAGGATTTTAAGGGTTTTGCAATAGGTGTGCTTCTATGGGGGTGGTCTTTCATTTCTTTTTTGTCTTCTTAGGTTGTTTGATGAATATGATATGAAATTAATAAAATAAAACTAAAAATCAATATCATAACCTAATTTGATTACAAATGCAAAAAAAACAATAAAATATACCTTTGTTACGGGGTGCCATTGCTTGAAAATGTTGAAATTGTAGAAGAAATGTTGTTTTCTTCAGAGCCCGATCGGGTTTTACTGCTTTTTTTCTCTCCTTCACTCTGCTACTCTGCGGTTTAGGCGTTAGAAATTGCCTAAGCTGCGGGCTTTCAAAAATATATTATGTTTCTAATAACCCGAACGGGTTTTGAGATAGATTAAGTTTTTTTATAATATTTTATAGGCTTGGTTACCAAGCCTAGAAAAATTTCAAATTTTCAATAACCCGATTGGGTTATATGAAATTTGAATTTTTTTAAAAGATGTGTCCACTTTTTTTACTCACAACTTGGTCCACATACCCTCATTGGAGGTCTGTGTATATGTAGTGAACCTGCAGATCACATAGTAATACTCCAAGACCTATTTTGTGAGCTTAGGTTTTGGAAACATGGATGGATTTATTATTTTCTTAAGCTTAATGGTTTTGATGCCAACATTGCACTAAAATTTGCCCAAAGATTTTCAAATAATCAAGCCATGGAGAAAGGACTGAAGGTAATAGAAATAAAGGAGAGGATAGTGGAAGTAACATGGTTACCAGTTGACAGTGAGAATTACCCTGAGTCAAAAGATTATTGGTCTGCTAGGGATGATTTTATGAGACCTAATGACCCTCATTTGAGTGTAGATAGGAAAGGAGTAAAGAAATAATCTCTGCCTACAAAATGGATCCAAATGGCAGTGTATGTTGTTAAGTACCTGATAGGTGAAGGAAGATAGAAAAACCTCCATTCAGTGCATTTCAAGTTGTTGATTCATCTCAGGCATGGGAGGGCCATGAATGTTATGAACATTCTTTATAATTTACTGTGAAATATTTTTTCTAAAACTCAAAAGGGTAAGTCCAATTTTGTATTCCACCATTGTTTGATCAAATTATTAGTAGAAAGGTCTTTAAAAGATTCATCTTAGATTACTTGGGAAAATTTTGTCTAAATTAGGAGGTTTAATAAAAATGTGGGACCTAGGGTTCATCCTATGACCCAAAAGATTAACATAGCTAGAGTAACTTTCAAGTTTACCTTGAGGGATTCAACCTAAATAACAACCCCTGCTATAGGTTCTCCTATAGCCGAGGTGAGTTCCTCTAATTCCTCTTCAAGAAATGATGAAAGTTCACCTGTACAAGTTAATAATAATAAATCATCTGAGACCCCAGCAAAAAATAGGGTTTCCATTAGGAGGCAGAAAGGAAAATCCAAGAAAATAGGGGGTTTAGGAGGGAAAATAAAGAAACAATGATTAGAACAAGAAAATCCCAACCCAGGGCAGAGAAAACTAGGGGCAGATGATGTACCTACAACCACTCTTGAGAAATGCTCCAAGAAAAAACAAATCAAGTAAAAAACCCTAGGGTAGATAAGTCTACCCCTTAGAGGAGAGGCCACAGGATGAGAGGAAAGCCTAGGAAAATAGTTATGCCCAAGAAATCTAGTACAAACATAAAAATTGAGTCATCTGAATCCGTTTATACTAGCTTGTACAGGAGCACCTAGAGGTTGGTCCTATCTAACTATCAAATTTTGGCTTGGAAATCCTACTCTAGGCTTGTGTTAGTTTGAGAATGTTCTAGTGTAATTTTTGTTTGTTTTTTGATGTGGTATGTTTGTTGTGGAAATGTTGTGTCCAATAGGCCTGATGTTGGGGTTGTAAGCCAAATAGGGAAAAGTTGAGAAATGGAACCTAGATTGCATAAATTGATCCATTTTAATTATTATTAGGATTATAAGTGATTTTGAATTGAATTGGAACCCATAGTGTTGGGTTAGAACAATGTAATTGTTGAAATGTCAAAAGATGTAAAAGTTGTCGAGCAACTTTTGTAACTTTGAAAAGTTGATCGACAATATTTGGGGAAAAGTTGAAGAATGCCCAATGGGTAAGTTATGGGTCAATTTGAGCAGTTCTCATAGGTAAATGGGACCTATTTAAGGACTTTTATGGCCTTGTACAAAGGTTGGACACTTCTAGATACATTTTGCAAGAATTTGAATCAGATTGTTTTGTTGGTACAGAGCAATTTTCTTGTTTTGTAGAACAATGATGCTTAATGGATTAAATATGATTTTTTTTTCCATGTAACTAGAAAGGTTTGATTGTTTTTAAATACTATGTGGAGTGGATTAGTCTTTATATTTTGATTTTAAAGTGTGAATTAATTATTGTCCCTGTTTTGGGTTCACTGGACCAGTCGGGGTTATAAGTACAAAAATGGACCCTTAGGAAGTTCTGACCGTGGAAAAAATTTGAGCCTTGGTAGAATGGAAAAGGGATAAATGTACAATTTTCCCCTTTTTTTTAGGAGGTTAGAAGTGTTAACAGTGAATTTTGAGCTCTTTCTCTAGGCGAGATTATTCATATCCCAGCTAGGGAAACAAGAGGGACAAAGAGTCTAACTTGTAGGGGTGGATTGATCAAAGCAATACAACACCTCATTGGTGTCTCTAATACCTTGGTAGAGCTTGGTGTATGAGATTTTTAAGGTTTTAATCCATTTAAATTTATTTTGAACATGATATGAAGAGACTAGTTCATTTTCTCAAGAATTAGCTCATTTAGAGTTTAGTGTTGTACGTACACCTCCAGAGCCTAAGACCAAGAAAATCTTTTTTGTTTTGGTAAAGGATGTCTGAATCACAACTTGGTTTAAGGGTTTGTGTGGAAGTTTCAGGAAAGAAATCCAAAATCCTATAAAATAGGGCTAATAGAGACCTAATTGCTTCTAGCCCTTAATTCTAGGAAGAATGTGCAGTGATGGAGTGATGAGCCCTAATTATTGATAGAAGTTGTAATTGTGGTCTTAGATGATTCAATAACCTACCCTAACTCTTGAAAGGTTACACAATAGGGTTGGTGTGTTGGAGAGGGGATTACCCTGGCGAGCTCAATGGAAGCATAGACTAGTGAGAAGTTGAAATAGATAGGAAGGTTGAAGGAGTGGGTAAGGAGATTGGTTTGGAACTCTCCTAGGATATTGTTGATCAAGAAAGCCCAAGGAAGTCTAATTTGGAATTGTGTTGAACTAGATCTTAGTTCAAGTGTGAAAATATACCTATCAAATTGGTATTAGAGCCCTAAAAGATTTGGGTTAGTGAGTATGTGTTTTATGTCAGACAAAGAATCAGTTGAGGAAACCAACACGGTGACAAATGTTGAATTAGCATAGAAGGTGGATGACCAAGAATTGGATAACAAATTGTTGAGGGAAATAATATCCCAATTAGAAAAAAAATTGGGTGAAGTAGAGGAGAAGATAGAAGAATTTAGTGGAAAGATAGATGAGCAAAAAGGAAAGGGAAAAGCAGTAGCAATGGAAGATGAGGTTCTTGAGCCCGACACTGTCATCCAAGAAGAGCCTTTTGTAAGAGCATTGAAAGGCATGAGTTGCAAATCTCTAGAGGGTATACCTCTTTTAAGTGGAAAGATGGAGCCATAATTAGCAATGGAATGGATTGAGGGCCTGGAGAACCATTTTTATTGTGATGGGGTGAGTGAAGCCCAAAAGGTTAGAGTAGCAAAATCAAGATTAAGGGGAGTTGCCTTAACTTGGTGTAAGTTTATTCAAATAGAGAGGGAGAAATAAGGTAAGCTTCATGTTGCTACTTGGAAGGGCATGGTGGAAAAAATTAAAGAAGCCTATGTGCCAGAAGATTATAAGATCCAAATACATAAGAAAAGACAAAATTTAAGGCAGAAGGAGCTTGATGTGAACTCTTACACTGAGGAGTTCCAAAAATTATGTTTAAGATCCAAGGTTCAAGAAGATGAAAGTCTTAGAGTGGCAAGGTATCTCAATGGTTTGAGATGGAATATTCAAGAGTAAATAAGTTTTTTAATCCCTAATGTTGTTCACAAGTGTTATCAGCTAGCACTTAAGGTTGAAGAAAAGAGTAAGAAGAATCAAGAATCAGAAAATAGAGGTAGGGGAAGAGGAAGAGATAACAGAGGCCATAAGGGTAGTTTTAGTGGCAGAATTTTTGACCAAAGGACCCAAGGAGAATCTAAACTTACAAAGAAGAGTGGAGAAAATAGTGGAAGAGGAAGTTATGGTAGAGGAAGATTCCCTAGAAACAACAACAATAAAGGAAGATCCACTATAGCAAAAGGATCCATTTTGCTAATATGAAATGTTACCACTGTCATCAACTAGAACACCCCGCCTATAGATTCCCTAAAAATAACTCCTCTTCTTGAAAAGGTGATAGGAGAGTTACTTTTGTACATGAAGACACAACAAGTGTGAAATCCCCTGAGATAAGCTTGGACTTAGAAGTTGGAGAAAACTTAATGATTAGGATAATTCTAATAAAAGATCCTGTCAAGGAGGAACCAAAACAAAGA
The DNA here is from genome assembly GCA_018584345.1 of Thuja plicata. NCBI lineage: Eukaryota > Viridiplantae > Streptophyta > Pinopsida > Cupressales > Cupressaceae > Thuja > Thuja plicata. The sequence goes on from MU224575.1 coordinate 238,653, forward strand.
AGATCCCTATTCAAGGTAAAATGTAAAATTTTGAGTAAAGTGTGTAAAGTTGTTATAGACTCTGGGTCTAGTGATAATATCATTTCTGAGGAAGCCACAAATAAGTTGAAATTGACCATAATAGCTCATAGCAGCCCATATAGAGTTACATGGATTAATAAGGGGAAACATGTGTTGGTGAATGAACAAGCATGGGTGGATTTTTCTATAGGGGGGTACATAGAAAAGATTCTATGTGATATGTTACCCATGGATGCATGCTACCTCCTACTAGGTAGACCATGGCCATTTGATAGAAAAGTCATCCATGATGGTGAAAAAAACTCTTACTCATTTCAGAAGAATGGAGTTTTACTTACAAGATTCAGTCCTTGGTGGATGAAGAGGAAGGAAAGACAGTGGCCCCTAATGTATTATTGGTGAGTGGAAAGGAGTTCTTGAAGACTCTTAAGGAGGAAGAAAGTTATGGTTATGCTTTTGTTGTGAAGCCTAAGGAAGAAACAAACACTAAGAAGACAAACATACCTGCAGAGATACAATGTCTATTGTATGAGTACATAGACATAATCAAAGATGGAACTCCTACTACCCTACCACCATAGAGGATAGTAAGTCATCATATTGACTTTATTCCAGGAGGATCTTTGCCAAAAAAAATTCCTTACAAAATAACTCCTTAGTAGTATGAGGAGATAGCCAGACAGGTGCAAGAGCTTCTTGATAGTGGTTTGATTAAGAAAAGTATCAGTCCTTGTATAGTTCCAATAGTGATAGAACCTAAGAAGGGGGTTACATGGAGGCTATGTATCGATTCTAGAGCTATCTATAGGATAACCATTTGGTATAGGTTCCCTATACCCAAAATTGAGGATCTTATGGATTGTTTGGGAGGAGCACAATATTTCACCAATATAGACCTAAAGAGTGGCTACTATCACATAAGAATAAAGGAGGGAGATGAATTGAAAAATGCCTTTAAAATCACTCAAGGACTTTATGAATGGTTTTTCATGCCATTTGGGCTCACTAATGCTCCTAGAACACTCATGAGGCTCATGAATGCAGTCCTTAAGGACTTTACTGATAAATTTGTTGTTGTTTATCTAGATGACATATCAATATTTAGTAGGACTAAGGATGAGCATCTTAAACATGTTGAAATTGTTTTAAAATAGTTTCAAGATGAACAACTAGCTATAAACTTGGAGAAATATGAGTTTATGAAGCAGGAATTGGTTTACCTTGTCTTTGTGGTGTTGAAGGGAGATTTGAAGATGGATACCCATTATTCTCAGCTCTACTTAGTTGGACAACTCATAAAATAACTCATGAGGTGAGAAGATTCCATGGATTAGCTTAGTTCTATAGGAATTTTATAAGAGATTTTAGTGAAATCTATGCTCCTATGATTGATACTATTAAAGTTAGTATAAATACTAAGTTCAAATGGAAACAAGAAGCAAATAGGGGTTTTGAACTCTTAAAGAAAGAGGTGGAAACACAACCTGTGTTAGTACTACCAAGTTTTGAAAAAAATTTCACTTTGGAGTGTGATGCTAGTAACATTGGAGTGGGTGCAATCTTGAGTTGGGAGAATAGACCAGTGGAATTCTTTAGTGAGAATATCAATGAAGAAAAGAAAAGGTACTCTTCTTATGACTTGGAGCTTTATGCACTTGTCCAATCACTAAGAAAGTTGAGACAGTACCTCCTAACCAAGGAGTTTGTTGTATATACAGACAATAGAGCATTGAGTTTTCTCAACTCACAAGACAAGCTAAGCCATAGACATATCAAATGGATGGAGTACCTGCAGTCCTAGAATTTCCATATTAAACACAAGAAAGGACAGTTGAATAAGGTTGTTGATGCACTATAGAGGAGATTAATGACAGTTTAGGAAGTACAATTGAAAAGCATTGGTGTGGAAAGCTTCAAAGACCTCTATAAGGAGGATGAGGATTTTAGAGAAGCCTACAAGGTATGCCAAGAGTTCAACAATAACTTTCACAATGAATATGCAGAATATACATTGCATAATGGACTCCTATTCAAAGGTGGGAAGTTATGTGTACCTAAGGGTTCAATGAGGGAAAATCTGATGCGGGAGAAGCATAATGGAAGCCTTAGTGGTCATTTTGGACTGAATAAAACTTTAGAGTTGATACAGAGGTTCTACTATTGGCCAAGAATGTGGAGGGATATAAGAATATATATAGAGAATTGTACAATATGTCAAAGGGAAAAATGAACATCCTCTAATGCTGGTTTGTATCAACCATTTTCAATTCCCAATAGGCTATGGGAATGTGTGAGTATGGATTGTTTTGTTGAATTACCCAAGACTAGGACTGGTTATGATAGCATATATGTTGTAATTGATAGATTTAGTAAAATGAGTCATTTCATCCCATGTAAGGTGACTCATGATTCCATTCATATAGAACATTTTTTCTTTAGGAAAGTAATCGGAATTCATGGACTCCCAATTAACAAAGTCTTAGATAGGGACGCCGAATTCATGAGGCCTTTTTGGAAAACTTTATGGAAGAGACTAGGAACCAATCTATCCTTTGGATCTTCTTACCATCCACAGATTGATGGGAAGACTGAGGTTTTAAATAGTACCTTAGGAACCCTTCTAATATGTCTAACCAAAGATTATGGGAAAGCTTGGGATCAAGTCCTTCACCAAGCTAAATTTTCATATTATGATACAATGCATATGACCACATGTAAGAGTCCTTTTGAAATGGTTTATGGGATGCACCCTAGGGGTGTGTATGAACTAAGAGATCTCAAAGACATGCTAGCGAGGAGTGAAAAGTCATAGTACTTTTCATATTCCATGAAAGAAGTCCATGAGCAAGTAAAGAAGACCCTAGTAGAAAACACTTCAAAGGTCAAGGACACAATTGATGTTAGGAGAAAGGATATCCAATTTGTAGTTGGTGACTAGGTGATGGTTCATTTAAACAAAGTTAGAGTCTAGAAGGGAGTTCTAAGTAAATTAAAAATGAGGATCATTGGTCCTTGCCAAATCCTAGCTAAGTATGGGCACAATGCATACAAGGTGGATCTGCCCAAAGATGTAGCACTGTCACCTATGTTCAACATAGCAGATTTGGTGAAATACAAGGGTCCTAACCCTGAGAGACAAGAACATTATGATGATGTAAAATAAATGGTTCAAGCCCTAGCACTCCCTTCACAACCCAAACCTACAAAATAGATGATTCTAGACAAGAAAGTTGCCAAGAAGACTAGAAAGAAGGATTACATGGAATATCTGATCAAGTGGGTAAAAAACTAGAATCAAAGGGTACCTAGATTTCTGAAGGTGATTTCAAGAAGCATGGAATTGATTTTTCAATTTTGTCTTCAAAGATAACTTGAGCTCTTCTCATCAGGGGGAGAATGGTGCAGGAGAACCTAGAGGTTGGTCCAATCTAACTATCAAATTTTGGCTTGGAAAGCCTACTCTAGGCTTGTGTTAGTTTGAGAATTTTTGAGTGTAAGTTTTGTTAAGTTTTTTATGTGGTATGTTTTGTTGTGGAAATGTTGTGTCCAATAGGCCTGATATTGGAGTTGTAAGCCAAAAAGGGAAAAGTTGAGAAATGACACCTAGAGTGCATAAATTGATACATTTTAATTATTATTAGGCTTAGAAGTGATTTTGAGGTGAATTGGAACCCATAATGTTGGGTTAGAACAATGTAGCTATTGAAATGTCAAAAGATGTAAAAATTGTCGAGCAACTTTTGTAACTTTGAAAAGTTGCTCGACAACATTTGGGGAAAAGTTGAAAAATACCCAAAGGTAGTTATGGGTTAGTTTGAGAACTTTTCATGGGTAAATGAGACCTATTTAAGGACTTTTATGGCCTTGTATGAAGGTTGGACACTTCTGGATACATTTTGAAAGAATTTGAATAAGATAGTTTTGTTGTTACAGAGCAATTTTCTTGTTTTGTAGAATAGTGGTGCTTAATGGATTAAATCTAATTTATTTTCCATGTAACTAGAAAGGTTAATTTTTTTCAATACTGTGTAGAGTGGAGTAGTGTTTAGATTTAGATTTTGAATTGTAAATTAATTATTGTCCATGTTTTGGGTTCATGGACCAGTCAGGGTTGTAAATACAAAAATAGATCCTTAGGAATTTTTGATCGTGGAAAACAACTGATCCTTGGTAGAATAGAAAAGGGATCTATGTACAGTATTTTCCTTTTTTAAGGAGGTTAGAAGTTTTAATAGTGAATTTTGAGCTCTTTGCCTAGGTGAGTTTGTTCATAGCCCGACTAGGGAAACAAGAGGGACAAAGAGTCTAACTTGCAGGAGTAGATTGATCAAGAAATCCAACACCTTAGTGGTGTCTTTAAGACCTTGGTAGATATTGGTGCATGAGATATTGAAGGTTTGAATCCATTTGAATGGATTTTGAATATGATATGCAGAGACTAGTTCATTTTCTCAAGAATTAGCTCATTTAGGGTTTAGTGCTATACAAACACCTCCAAAGCCTAAGACCAAGAAAATCCTTTGATTTTTGATAAAGGGTGTCTGAATCACAACTTGGTTTAAGGGGTTGTGTGGAAGTTTCAGGAAAGAAATCCAAAATCCTACAAAATAGGGATAATAGAGACCTAATTGCTTCTAGCCCTTAATTCTAGGAAGAATGTGAAATGATGGAGAGATGAACCCTAATTCTTGATATAAGTTGTAATTGTGGCCTTAGATGATTCAATAACCTACCCTAACTTCTGTAAGGTTACACAATAGGGTTGGTGTGTTGGAGAGGGGCTTATCTTGGTGAGCTCAATGGAAGCATAGACTAGTGAGAAGCTAAAATTGATAGGAAGGTTGAAGGAGTGGGTAAGGATATTGGTCTGGAACTCTCCTAGGATCTTGGTGGTCAAGAAAGCTCAAGGAATTCTAATTTGGACTTGTTTTGAACTAGAGCTTAGTTCGATTATGATATTCTCCCTATCACTACCTCGAGCAAGGAAGACCAAATAGTTTTTAACCATCCTTCTAGACCACCCATGGACATCCCTCAGCTTTCCTCTTTTGAATAACATCAAGATAACCCTCAGATGGAGATATATGATTTAGATAAGGGGGATGATGAGGAAGTGTTATAGGAGGGTGATTCAGGTGAACTGCCTCAAGAGGATTATAATTTTTTGGGAGATGAGGTTCAGCCACACGATAATTTGGGGTTGGAAGGTTTAGCTAGGCTCGCTACTAAAGTTTAACAGATGATAGAGAAGGATCCAACTAGGAAAGGAGAAGAAGGAAGAGATCAGAGAATGTTTCAAGAAGGAAGGCATAGGCTCCATGCATTTTCATTAATGTTTTTAGCTATATATTTGTATAATGATATGTTAGACAAAGAAACATAATGGTGTAAGGAGAAGATAAAATTGCAAGAAATAATCAACAAAAAGTATGAGGATATTGGAAAGAAAAATGAAGAAATAGATGCATTGAAAATATGTTGGATAATGTGGTAACATTGGTTCCACAACTCTTAGGATGCAGGACACCACCAAAGGTATATGTATTATATGTAAAGGAACTCAATCTTTCCTTTAAGATGATAAGAATTCCTTCTGATATGAATTCATCCATTGAAACTCCAAAAAAAATTATGATGTTTATCAGACTTTGCCTATAGCCACTAAGAATTTACTCTGTGAATTCTACCTGCATAATTTTGTTTTTCCACATGATACCAAATAAAATGCATTGCTCTACATTGGTGATATTCATTTGAGGGACTTGATACCATGGATACAAGCTGAGAATACTAGGGGGTTCCAGTTTAGAAATTATAGGGATGAAGAACTTTCAATTACCCTCACTCTTAGGGCTAAGTCCAAGAATCCAATGATCCTCTACTATGATTGGAAAAATATTTTATATGAGACGGATTTGATACTAGGGATATAGTCTTAAAGGAAGGAGTTTACCAGGAATTTGAAAAAATGGTTCCCAATGAAGGAAAATTTGGTCATGTGGTACCTTGAACAATGATGGATTAGTTTACCATATGAGTTAAAACAAATAGAGCCACATTCTCTATAGAACTACTATGCAACCATGCATAGAGCCAACTAGTATGTGCGCTTGGGAAGGGCAAGAGAAAACAACTAGATTTCTCTCATCTTCCAACCACCTATGTTGTTATGGCCAATACTAGATTGCAAGAAATTTTCAAATGCTTTTAATGAGACATTATAAAGAGCTAGGTGGAATACATTGGAGAAAATCAAGGGATCCTACTGGAGCTTAGTTGCGGGAGGTTTTTTCCAGCCTACTACCGGTGACTACATGTTGTTGGAATTAATGGGAAGTAGTACTGAGAGGGAGGGGTGAATCAGTACCTCTAAAAAATTTAACACCTTTCACAATTCATCATTAGTAATCATTCATTGTTGCATTACCAACCATTACTGTTGTTCTTTCTTGTGCATGTATTGTTCATTCATAATCTTTAATAGTTTACAACATTCATAGAAACATTCATGAAAATGAGAAACACATAACACAAGATATGGTATCGTAGAAAACTCATGTTAGGAAGTAAAAACTGCGGTGGGGATGGCACCCACAAAACTTCACTATCTGCAGAATGGAAGGGAGCCAGTTAAGGCTTACAATTTGATCACTTCTGATGATCTACCCTGTTAGGAGTATTGAGGTGGAGACCTATTAAGATCTACTATGTTAAGAGCTTTAGCAACACTGATTTAAGTGTGCACTTAGTTATGAGATTTACAATAGGACGGTTAAGCCCACCTTTCTTGAAAGGATTTCATTAGTGTACTACACTTGTTAGAATGAGTACAAATGTTGACTTGACTATATGCAATCTACAATTTCTGATTATAGATCCATTAAAGCTCTCAAAATAACAATATCACCTTAAGTGATTGATGAATACCTTTTCTCTACTCGTCGGTAGCCTGTGTTCTTGTTCTTTAAAAATTGATTGATTCTATTTTTGTCCTTCTACGTGAATTCTCTTTTCTGGTCTCTAGATGCTCTCTGTGGCTACTATCTTCATTGAAAAACTCTATTCTCAATAGATTGAGCACCTATTTATACAAGTATTTGACCTATCTTGGAATCATGCATTACAATGTTAACTCTTAGATCCAAGGTTTACAACTTGACCTTAATCTTTAGTTTGCATGTTTTAAAATAGTAAAACTAATTAAAACAATAATAAAGACATTTATTCCTCCACACATAATAGATTTAAAATTAAATCAAGAAGCTATAAATACAAACTTAGTGATTTAACTGACGTGGAAAGTCAGATCCACTTTTTGCGGGATGTAACTGACTATCGGTTCTTGGTTGTTGGGTTGAACTTGAAGTATGTCAGTGTTCCTTTGTTGAACTATTCATCGGGTTCCTTTTGTATGTTAGGTTCCTCTCTTTGTTGTTCCTTCAGAGCTTTTTTGTTCCGTCGGGTTGCACTGTTGTTACTCATCAGGTTTCCTTTAACTTTTTGTCATCGGATAACACTTAACATTGTTTATCGGGTAACCTTAGCATCGGGTAGTGTTGTGCCCTATCTTTCAATGTAGTGATAACCGATGGTGCAGATCATGTTTTTCCTTAAGTATACTGTTAGAATTTAATCTTTACTTGTACTAATGTAAGTAGGAGATTCTTATGGAATCCCTACACCTAGTTTGTCTTCTTGTACAAGTGTGAGGATAATTCCTTTTATTGTAATTTCTTATTTAGT
>MU224575.1:250712-260754 GCA_018584345.1 Thuja plicata
TTGAACTATTGTATGAGCTTGGCTCTCTCTCTCTCTCTCTCTCTCTCTCTCTCTCTCTCTCTCTCATTCTTAGGCATTTTTGCCCATTCTCTATATCACGGGGGTTTTTTCATTCTTTTCCCCCTTCAAAATCTTGTCTCCTTGTTGTTTGGATCTTTGGTGCATGCTCCTTGTATTTGAATTAATTCATGGTAAATCTTCGTTCTCCTTGCTCATTGAATTAAAAAACTTCCTGTCTCGCCTTATTTTTGTTATTATTTCAACATATACTAATGGAAAAATATAATGCCTTTAATCTCCCCCTTTGACATTAGTATCAAAAACTGATATGTGCATAATACTAAAGTGTTTAGTATGTACACCTTGTTTATATCCTTGTCATCATATGACTCCCCTAACTATATGCATCGATATAGTATAAGTATATGTACATGTATACTATACATTCTCTGTTATATACTTTGTATGTACATATTATTTCCTCCTTGTATTTTCCCTTTTCTTTTACTACACATATTATTTCCTCCTATTGACTGAGGTGAGTGAACATATCAATTTCCCCCTTTCTTTGATACTTATGAAAAAAATGTACAACTTATAATATGTCGAAAATTGTGACAAAAATGTGCAACTTACAATGTGTCAAGTATATTGGAATGGGTTGTCTTGATATCTTCTTGCATTTTCTCCCATTTTTGTTTCAGTTGTTCTAGTGCCATGTGTTGTAGCTCTAGCCTCACGTGCATATCATAAATGTTGTCTAGGACAAACATTTCAGGGGTGGCAATTAGTGTATTTTCCTCTGTCACATGTTGTTGTAGGAGTGTAAGTGTCAGTAAGAGTTGAGCTTGGAGCTCATTTACCTCATCTTTGTACTTCATCTTTGCAAATTGTATGTCATGTCTATGTTTCCTAGCCTGTTTGATTTGCTCATTGTGCAATTTAATTGCTTCTTCATTATTGGTGAGACTTTGTGCACTGGACTTAAGATCAACATTAATTTGTGCTATTTTTTTGGTATACTCCTGACTGAGTTGATCTAGAGTGCACAATTTATGTATTAAGGTAATAGCTTCTGAGATGATTGGATCAATTGTACTTACCAATTCAGATAGATTAACCTTTTTCAATGCCACTTCCTGGCTTATCTTCTCGGCTAGCTTGAACTCATACTTTTGTTGAAGTCTCTCTTCCATAACCTTCTTAGCATCGATATTCTGAGATGTTATTGCATCTATGAGTATTACCAATTGATCAAGCATTGGAGCTTTTTTATTAATATCTACATCAGGTACAATCTATTCAAGTATTCCTCTTTCTACTTCCAGTACCTTGGCCTCTTTTTCTACTCTCTTTAGTTTGTCTTGAATGACTTTTTTCTCATAGAGCCTAGCATACTTTGTCAATGTAGTTGGATCCAATATCCTTGGATCACAAACTGGAATCTCAATGATTTCATCCAGAGTTACTGGATTCTTATGCTTTCCCTTCTTCTTCTTTACGATTTGTGGTGATGCAGATGTATGAACTACCATAGCTGGTTCATTTGTTCTCTCTGAAGTGCTTGGTGAAGGCCTTGTGGAAGATGCTTCTTATGTTTTCTGCTCGGGTGGCACCTGTCAGTTTTGTGAAGATGTCTCTCCTTCAACCTTGGGTGTCTCTGAAGATTTTTCTTCTTATTACTTCTCCTTCTCATCTTGCTTTGCTTCTTCACCTTTCTTTATTTGTGTGTCCCCTTCTTCCTTTTGTGTTTCCTCCTTATTTTGATCAGTAGATGTATCTTTCTGATCATTGGTTGCAGCCTTCTCTGCAGTTGTATCTTTTGTATTATATGTAGTATCTTTTGCTTCAGCATCACCCTTGTTTCTCTTTTGGTCTGTAGAGCATATGACCATTGTTGGTATACCTTGTTACCCAGCTCCTTAGGTAGTTTATTGACAAATTTAGTAGGTGCATATTTGTACTTGATCATTGACTTAATAATTGCCTCCTTTATCTTATTCTAGTCCTCGGGGTTTAGTGTATCCCATTGTCTAATTTTCTTATCAGACATGGTGTTGGATGTAGCAATAGATTCAACAGCTTCATCAATAATTTGATTCTTGTAGTTCTTCTTTGCCACATCAGGCTCATTATCTTTAGTGTCCTCTATGTCAGCCTTTGACCTAACCAACCTTTTCCTCTTATTTGGAGGTGTTGTTTTCATAGTTTTTTGCCTTGTTCTCTTAGCTGTATGCTTCCTTATGCAGGTCCTTACTTGACCTTTCTTAAGAGGTGTTGTATCAGTTTTAGTAGTTTGACTCCTTGTCCTCTACTTCTTTGCAAGAGGTGGAGATGTATCAAATTCAGTCTCCTTAGAATCTAATTTATGTTCTTCTTGTCCCTCACCGATGGTGCCTTGTTCACTAGTTGTCTCTGGTTGCTCTTGTTCCTCCTCTGTTACTGATACAATCTTCTTGAGATTCTTAACCATTTTATCCTTTTTGTTTACAATCTTCTTAATTTCTAGGCCTTGTTTTATCTTTAATTTGGCCTCTTCATAGGTTCCAAACCTTGGTTGCTTTCTATCAACATGCTCATTTATTAATGCCTTAATTGCACTTGTAGCTTGATCAATATTGATCTCATAATCCATTGGTGCTAACCAAGCTGTCCTTGGTACAACTAGTTTGATATGGGTGAAATATGTGTCCACCATGAAACATATTTCATCTTAATGTTTTTCTACAATTTTTTTAGGGATCCTAGTCCTCTCCATCATCTTTTCCTTGAACTCAAGGAAGTATGCAAACATAACAGATTCAAAATTTTCCCCTAGTGACTTAATCAGTTCACTAATCTGTTGGGTTACCGGTTTGGTAGTATCCCATTTTACTTTTCCTACTGAAGGAAAGTATTCTTGAAAATATAAAAAGATACACATGATAAGTGAGCCAAACTTACATGTGTTGGTCTTTGTAGATCTGATTGTGTGCATGTTCTCATCAAGTTGTTTTAATAGGATCTCACATAGATCCATCTGAATTCCTTTGGTCACTATCTTGTAAGCTATGCTTACTGATGTTGTAGATATGTTGTTCAATATGCTTTCTTGAAAAATCTTATACCCAATTACACACGTACCAAATTTGAGTTCTTCATCGGTGATTGTGTTCACTTTGAGACCTCTGTTGTCCCCTTCTACATTGGTGATTTTTTCAACTTCTTTCATGGATGGGTGCTTGTGTGCCCTAGGCTTGTCAGTTATCAGATAACCAATGACAGTGTGAAGGACATCCTTGGTTATTTGCTTGGGTTGGTCTAGCCATAGCTTCTTGTCATGCATTCTTCTCAAGACTAACCTTATCCAGTTTGTTTTGAATTCCCTCGGGAAATGTAGGGAATTAGTTAACCTTTTAACTTCCAATTGTTTGTTCTCTTCCTTCAGTTTCCCTTTGGCATCACAAATCTTCTTGTAAGCTTCATCCATTTGAAGATCACCTATCTCTGCGATCTTGTAGTGAATATAAGACCTAACGTCTTCTATGAGCAAAACCCTAGGTGGGATTTTTGAGAGCGCTCCAGTTTCATCGAGTTTAGATGCAATTTCTAGGTAGATCTTATACTTGGGCTCTACACATGTATTGTTCTTGATCAGCGTAACCACATTCCTCTTATCATTCTTCATTTTAACAGTTCTTGAGGTGGTTTCCATCATTTTTCAAGTTTTAGGTTATTCTGGAAATTTAGGGCTTTCTTGAAAAATAACGACAGAGATGTTTTGGTTCCTTTGATACTTACTTCAATCCGCAATAGTGGTGAAAGATCCATTTGCTGTGTTCTTAGATTGATCTGAGGACACTCTGCTTTCTTCTCTTTAATCACTCTATTTTTCACTCAGCTTTCTCTTCAAATCGCGGGTGCAAAATGAAGTTGTCCCGTTGACTATTTATAGACTTTTTTCCCTAAGTCTTTGTAATAAATTCTCAACGACTCATCGGGACATGAAGACAGGTTTTTTTAGGAAGACTTTACAAAACATCATCGGTGAAGTTGAGTTGCTTCGGGACAATTGTTATCAATGTTGCTTGTACCAATGGGTATCGGTATTCTATAGTGACAACTTGTAACTCTCATTTCTTACCAACAGGTGTCAGGTTACATTGGCAACTTAGCCACTTTTTGTGTTGACCAACAATTTTTGGTAAGTGTAGAACAACTTATCTACTTTGTTCACCGATGATTTTTGGTATGCATATACCAATGGGGTTGCTTTCTTAGAATTGGAACAAGTAGCATAATATGCATCTTTATTCATGCAGATTTTGAATATCTATCAATTGTATAATGGAACTGATGTAAAATATGACTTGGTATAGTGTAGCTCCATACTTACTTGTTCAGCTTAAGTGGGGGTGAGGATGTCACCGGATCCATTGGATAGTGTGTCACCATTTGCACTACTTGGCCTAGCTTCATCATTGCTTGAAGCTTTTATCCACATTTTGTCTCTTTCCCTCTGGATATCTTCAATGGTGTTTCCATTGGGATATGTGCTTGTCTCTGTCAATCGGTCTTTGCAATCTTTCTTGAGGTGACCAAATTTATGACAGTGCAAGCATGCCATTTCGGGGTTTAACCAGCCTCTAGACCTTTTGGTCCATTCTCTCATGCAGTTTGTAGTGATGTGACCATATCTACCACATGTTGTACAGTTTGTCCATGTATTGTAATCCAATGTATATTGATTACCTATTCTCTTTGGTTGATAAGGAATCTTTTGACCTTTAGGCTTCCATTCTTGCCTTTTCTTTTTCTAGCATTATTCAGATGTGTGCCCATTCATCTTGCATGTAGGATAGTATTTGTCCATGTAGGTTTCCTTCTTTGGTTGTTCTATCTTAGTCTTGCATTCATAAGCCTTGTGTCCTTTCTTGTTACATTTATAACAGAATCCTATGAATGTAGGTGTAGATTTAGGAATACCTTTCATTTTACCTCAGCATACATTTTATGTGTGCCCTTTCTTTCCATAGTGCTTGCATGTTAGCTTTCTTGGTCTTGGATTTTCATAGACATTCTTTGAGTTTTCTTTATTGGATGATTCTCCATTTTTTAGTAAAGCCTATACCATTGTTGTTGTTGAATCTTCATTGTCGTTCAATAAAGTCATTCATTCTTTTATTTCTCTCTTCAGCCTTTCTAATAATCTCATTATGTTGTTGCTGAATTCTAACCTCATGTTTTAGTTTTTCATTCTCTTCTCTTAGTTCACCGATAATCTGTATTCTCTCAATGAGTTCCACATTTATTCTGTTTGCTTCTTGACTCATAAGAATAATCTGATTTTTGAGATCATGGTGATGCTCAGCATGTCTTTGAATTTCTAATTATTTTCTTGTAGTTTCTCTGTAATCTTCATTCTATCATCAATAGCAAGTGTTCTTTCTGTTTCATCTTGTCTAGCAGAACTCATCACATCGATCATTCTTACCACCTGGCTCTCTTGACCAATTTGCAACATCTTTATTTTCTCTATCAGATGTTGATTGATCTCCTTTAGATTTGTGATGTTCTCTTTTGATGTATCTGATTTATTACTTGCACTTGATCCAAAGGATTCAAAGAAATCTAGAATCTCTTCTTCTTGATAATATTTTTCATTGTTTCGGGTAGCCATACCTTTCCTTTCATCTAGTAGCTCTCTCATCTTGATTCTAGTTTCTTTATACTGTTCATAGAACATCTGTATCTCAAGATTTTTGTTCTCAATATTCTTATCAAGTTTGTACTTCTCCATTGTATGATCTTTTCTCTTAAGCCTTTAAGCTTACCAAGAAGAGACTTGGCTCTGATACCAATTTTTGGAATTAATGGGAAGTAGTACTGAGAGGGGAGGGGTAAATCAGTACCTCTAAAACTTTTAACACCTTTCACAATTCATCATTAGTAATCATTCATTACTGCATTACCAACCATTATTGTTGTTCTTTCTTGTGCATGTATTGTTCATTCATAATCTTTAGTAGTTTACAACATTCATAGAAACATGCATGAAAATGAGAAACACATAACACAAGATATGGTATTGCATAAAACTCCTATTAGGAAGTAAAAAATGTAGTGGGGATGGCACCCACAAAACTTCACTATCTGCAGAATGGAAGGGAGCCAGTTAAGGCTTACAATTTGATCACTTCTAATGATCTACCCTATTAGGAGTATTGAGGTGGAGACCTGTTAAGATCTACTATGTTAAGAGCTTTAGCAACACTGATTTAAGTGTGCACTCAGTTATGATATTTACAATAGGACGGTTAAGCCCACCTTTCATGAAAGGATTTCATTAGTGTACTACACTTGTTAGAATGAGTACAAATGTTGACCTGACTATATGCAATCTACAATTGCTGATTACAGATCCATTAAAGCTCTCAAAATAAAAATATCACCTTAAGTGATTGATGAATACCTTTTCTCTGCTCGTCGGTAGCTTGTGTTCTTGTTCTTTAAAAACCGATTGATTCTATTTCTTTCCTTCTGCATGAATTCTCTTGTCTGGTCTCTAGATGCTCTCCGTGGCTACTATCTTCATTGAACAACTCTATTCTCAATATATTGAACACCTATTTATACAAGTATTTGACCTATCTTGGAATCATGTATTACAATGTTAACTCTTAGATCCAAGGTTTACAACTTAACCTTGATCTTTAGTTTGCATGCTTTAAATCAGTAAAACTAATTAAAACAATAATAAATACAATTCTTCCTCCGCACATAATGGATTTAAAAGTAAATCAAGAAGCTATAAATACAACTTTAGTGATTTAACTAATGTGGAAAGTCAGATCCACTTTTTGCGGGATGTAACTGACTGTCGGTTCTTGGTCGTCGAGTTGAACTTGAAGTATGTCGACGTTCCTTTGTTTAATTGTTCATTAGGTTCCCTTTGTCTATCAGGTTCCTCTCTTTGTTGTTCCATCAAGTTGCACTATTGTTACTCGTCGGGTTTCCTTTAAATTTTTGTCATCAGATAACACTTCACAGTGTTTATCAGGTAACCTTAGCATCGGGTAGTGTTGTGCCCTATCTGTCGGTGTAGTGATAACCGATGGTGCAGATCATGTTTTTCCTTAAGTATACTAATGGAAAAATATAATGCCTTCACATGTTGCAGGAAAGAATGAGAAACTTGGTACCTGTTGTAGGTCTAACAAGATATGGTTGGGTGAAATGATGAGCCTATTTAATGACTCATTTCTGTTATATGTTTTATGCTCCTAGAGGTTCTTTAGGAGGTTGCAAGATGGTGATGAGGTTTAAATACCTTTTTTATATGTTTTATCTTGACTTTATAGATAACTTCCTAAGAATAATATAATGGTTATAAACTTGTCCTCTATTTCCTTTTTGACTAAATGATGAACCTATTATATGACTCATGTTTCTATGTGAAATATTCATGTTAATTATGCATGTGAATGGATGAATATTTATTCATGTGTGTGTGTGTGTGTGTGTGTGTGTGTGTGTGTGTGTGTGTGTGTGTGTGTGTGTGTGTGTGTGTGTGTGTATTCCTATGTTTTGTGCACTCTAATAGTGATATGCAGGAGTATGAAGAAATAATTCGAGACCTTGCAACAAGGAGGTTCTAATAAGTCAGTCGGTTGAATACAAATTCCAATCTTGAAAAATTCAGCAACCATTCTCTAGCATACCATAAAGTGTAATAATAGAACCTTAGTGATCATCTCTGAAGTAGAGTAGATTTAGGGATATTTGTTATGCTATATTCTCTCTGTAATAGAAACAGATTTGACTATTTCTCTCTCATAACATAACTCCTTGTTTTGTGTTGTAATAAAGTACCATCCTCCTATTAGCATGGGAGTGGGCTCATTGATAGATAAGGTTAGTTATAGTTTCCTTTCTATAAACAAGGTTTAGGTAATATGTCTCAAGCGTAAGACCATAACTATTGTAACTTTTAGTTTCTAGTTTAAGAAAATAGTTTTTCAGCCATTAGTATGTAACAACACTTTGAATCAATAATATGATATCTTAGATTTAAATAATATATTTGAGTTTTGAGAAGACTCTCTAAGGGGGCACACTTAGTGAGTATTCCATCTCTAACACTTAGTAGTTATTTTGTATGCATTAGTTAGTCGTTGTTTTGATTGTTGATTGTTCGTGTAGCCATTGAATATTCCTTCATGTGTTTGTTCCTACAACCAAAACAGACAGAGTATTTCCTGTTTATTTGTCAATGCATTTCATTTTTGTTATTCAATTGGGTTTAAGTTAGATGATAGATTTTATTTAGTGTTTCATTTATTTCCTTTCCATGCACTTTGTTTCTGGGATTGTTTCCTTTTTATTTGTAGAAGCATGGCTACAAAATGAGTTCCTAGTGCATAAACTTTGTTGACCCATTTTAATTAATACATCCATGGGTTGACAAGAAATGAATCTTTATAATTACTATATAAATACTTAGAATGGATGGGCAATCCATAATTTAAGGTTCGATAGACAAGTTATTGAAGCCATTAAAGGAGACCAACACTAGGCAACTTTATGAGTAGGAATCTAAGGTTGATAGTCCCCCCTTGGTCAAAAATTTAATTAAGATTTTCATTGGTCAGGAGATAGAGTTGGCTATCAAGAAATTGGGTGTTGGAAAAGCAAAAAAAAATGTTAATCTTCAAGCAAAGTATCTAAAATGGGGTATGAAAAATATTGGATCTCACATAAAAAAAAATCAACAACATCATTCAGCAAGGGTTCCCTTTAGATTGGACAACTAGTCTCCCTATTCCTCTTTTCAATAGTGGCAACATCAACAATCCTTCAAATTATAGAACCATTATGATAAATCCATTTTTTTTCAAAGTTATTTGGAAGTATGCTAGAAAATATAATTAGAAAGTAGGCAGAAAAAAGAATAAATGTGCTAAAGGGAAAGTAGATTTCATACCTAAGCATTCCAAAATTGATCATGATATAAATTTTAGGCACATCATTGAAAAATTTTGGGAGAAAAGGGAGAAAGCATTTTGCTTCTTTGTAGATTTCAAAAAATCTTTTGATATGGTTCATAGGGATAAGATTTGGATCAAGTTGAAGGAACTTGGGGTCCCTATTCATCTTAGAGCAGTTGTTCATAGGCTATATGAGGAGGTTAAAGTCAAAACTAGAACTTCAGATGACATCTTTGAAAATTTTAAGAGTGATATAGGGGTCAAGAAAGGTTTCCCATATTCATCCCCTACCCTTTTTGGTTTATATATTGACAAACTTGAAGAGTGGTTAAACTCACAAGGAGACAATGTTGTTCATTTGGAAGAGTTTGTTTTAAGGCTTATTTTTGTATCTAGATGACCTTATTATGATCTCTAATTCTACTTTTGACTTACAAGTACACTTACTTTCCCTTGAGCATTTTTGTAGAATGGTGGGGATGCATATCATATCCCTCTTGTTACTGAAAATTGATTATGTTTTGGTTTGTTATCATAGATTTTTATATTTCATGCATTTCAATGGAACAATGGTTCACATTGTATAAGTGAAATAGTAATGTTTTATGTTCATAATATTGAGTTATAATTTGATTTATTGCACATATATTATGATTGAAATGATCATTTTGGACTTACAATAATTATTGACTAAGTGGTTGCATGAGATGATCATCCTCTAAGAAGGGAGGGAGAGTATCGCCAGGGATGGGATGCAAACATGGTCATGAGATTTGAGCTATCTAAGTCTCTAAACTAGTAATTTTTGCCTAGGTCAAGGTTGATATTAAGCCTAAAAAGAGGAGTTGAACTAGATTCTAGTTTTTCCTAACTTCGACAACTAGTTGAGTTGTTAGGACTTCTTTTGTTTAGGATATACGTCTTGGACCTAGACTATTGATTGACCAAGATCCTTTTTAGGATCCAAGGTAATAA
This sequence comes from Thuja plicata, assembly GCA_018584345.1. Lineage (NCBI taxonomy): Eukaryota > Viridiplantae > Streptophyta > Pinopsida > Cupressales > Cupressaceae > Thuja > Thuja plicata. The sequence goes on from MU224575.1 coordinate 260,654, forward strand.
CTTATCAGTAATATTGGTAAGATCCTTATTTGGTATAGTAGTATGTGCGTGTGTGTGTGTGTGTGTATACATACATACATATATATATATATATATATATA